>JASXSY010001137.1:0-137654 GCA_034509805.1 Sipha maydis
TTATTTGCAAGTTTACTTTTGAAGGAATTCGATTTACTG
This sequence comes from Sipha maydis, assembly GCA_034509805.1. Lineage (NCBI taxonomy): Eukaryota > Metazoa > Arthropoda > Insecta > Hemiptera > Aphididae > Sipha > Sipha maydis. The sequence continues at coordinate 40 of JASXSY010001137.1, forward strand.
TAATTTTTTCATTTTCTTTTTACCCTGTATTACAACGATTTGGCGAGTTTTAATTTTGTTGCTCTTGTGATTTTAATTTATTCTAAGTTAGCATCGAATTTCAACAGAGACTCGAATTCCTCCAAAAGCGTCAAAAATATAAATACACAAAACATTGTATTGATCGTTATGAACCGCGTATTAAACATTTGAATTATAAATACCTGATACGGCATAACTCGTTCGTTTTCTCTGTACAGAACGTATTTCCACTCTTTGTGTGACTGCACAGTGCACAGACATGCACGATAATGAGTCTCGGCATTGTCACGTCCGCAATACAGTAATAATATATACAATCGGCAACCATGTAGGTAGCTCGCGGTTTTTCGACCGCGACTGCTTACGCACGCACGTCAATCTGCAGCAACAGTAAACGTTTAATAATATTGTATTATTTCATTTAATAAAACAATTATCGTTATTATTAATTACGTATCCAATTTGAACGTCATACATTCTATAAAATTATGCAACTACATACCCAAATTATACACGATGTAGATATACTATAGCACACCAACACACACACACACACACACACAAACACAAACACACACACACACACACACAAACACACACACACACACACACACACACACACACACACACACACACACACACACACACACACACACACACACACACACACACACACACACACACACACACACACACACACACACACACACACACACACACACACACACACACACACACACACACACACACTCATACTGATAGTAGATATAGCGTATTTAAGTACACTTATTATATATCTCAGCATTAATAACAATACAACCACGGTTCAATGCAGGAGCGCGTATCTTGCAGAATATACTCCTAGAATGGGGCTTTTAAAATAATTCCTGACGAACAAAAATAAAAACTAGTTGTTTAAGTACACAAAGAATCTTCTACTCGACATCGTGCACAGCAAAATATTTAGTCGAGCGTTATCGTACAACGGTGCGAGTTATTATGCTCGAAATTGCGTGTTTTATACGTCTTAAGCATTTTCATTTTTAAATTTTTCGTTAATATTTACCAAGATACTGTTATTTTAGTCCAAGAAATCAAGCGGTGTATGATGTGTATCATACCTACTAATGGAGTTCAGTGACAGTCAGTCACAGTTTGGCAGATGGAATGGTTCCCTTTTTCTATTTTCAGTTTATTACCGATCAAACAACAGAATGTACAAGAAGTTTCTCATTTGTTGATTATTTTCGTACATAGGTGCATAGGAGTGTTTGACGCTCAAATGCTTTGTGTGTGTGCAGTGGACTGTGCAAAGTTTTATCACAAATAATTAATTTGTATGTATAATTTATATTCACTGTTTTTCTTTATTATCAAGAAAATACATTTAATCTTTTATTGGTGTATATGAAATATATTTAAATTTGAACATGGAATGTTTCTGACCAAATCGCGCAGTCGAGTATCTAACAAAAGTGATAACAAATGTTAGAGAATTTATGACTTCTGATACCGTGATGTTGAAAAACTTCATGACTTACAGCACATTGATAACATTGTACAACTTAAAAATTCCGTAGTCATATTGTTTTTAGTATAGTAGATTCTCGACAGTTAAAAAAAAACAAATTAATTCCTTCAGAAATTGCCTTAAATAAACACAACAACTACTAAGTAAATCATAAACTCGGTAAGTAAATTGAATAGTTATATGTTCCCTTAACTCAAATTATCGAGTATCCATGAGCAGTTTAAAAGGTTTTTGAAGTTTATGGTGAATATATTAACTTAGTACGTTTAAATTTAATGAAAAGTAAATATACAATCTGAGCAAGGTGATTCATAAATTTGTGATTATCTTTAAACATAGAGTTTGGACAAAATGTTTAGCAAAATACCTCTTTGATATTCCACTTTAAATAGTATATATTATAATGTTTCATACGAGCAAACGTTTTTCCATTTTATGTAAATCTACATACTATTCTATATGGATATCAGGTGAAAGTTGGCCACGCTGATTGTATTATTTTATTAATACTAACTCTTTTTATTTTTGGTTAATTTGATCTCTAGTTTTTAGTCATTATTTAGAGTATTATTATGATTATTTTTTTGTATCAACATTGAATTTAAGAAATATAGAATCAAACTTTTGAGGGAGAAAAATACTGAGCCCAAAATGAGTGTAGTTATTATATAGTAATATTATTATTGTGATTTTCAAGACAAATCGAAATACAGAAAACGCGTCATGCCAAATGAAAACAATAGGGTCTGTAGTTCATACTAAAATGATCATTAATTTTTATAGTGCAAGTACAATGGTTTTAACCAATGAGAAAGTGCATAGATGCCAACTTCGAAGAAAGAACGCACGCAGATAGTAGGTTTCACAGCGTACACCCGAGCGCACGTAAACAATTATGAGTTATATTTTGTTACAATAGATACACGTATAAATGCAAAAGCTGTCTTGGTATTTCAGTGGGTGTTGACGGAGAGACTATTGAAAGTCGAACGAATGCTGTTCACGGTTACCGTCAAGATTGCAGAATTGTATATTGTTCATGTTGTACGCGGGAAAAAAAAACCTTTACGTCACACGATTCGCGTGGGTCTCACGAACACATACCCATAATTTGGCTCCACTTAATATGTCCGCACGTGGATATGATACAATAACAATAATAACAAATAACAGAATAATGAAAAATGTAATTAAAATTAAAAATCGTTTAACACACGTAGAACAATATGTAAATAAATAATAATAATAAAAAAAAAAAAAAATGGTTTACAAGTTTAACAATACTCCAGCCCGAATATTTATTTATTCCCATACATGAACTATTTGTTTATTAATTTATATATCCTTCCTCTCGACCGACGGTTGAGATCATGTATTCAATCATATTTCACAATATTATACACAATAATCCGTACGTATCGTGCAACATCGTTACGGCGGTCTGTGCGGCGTTCACCGGGAATATTGGTCGATCCCCCATGCGCACCGTATTTTCGGAAAACATCGGTTTAACGTCGCGAAGCGTTGGTCCGCGTTCGCCGGTCCCGTCACGGCATACGGGATGAGTTACGCGGACTCGCGGTGCACGATGACCGCACGTTCCCGCCACCGAGGGCCGCGACGTAACGTACGCGCGTGGGCCGAGTTACGCGAAAACCGCGTACGACGCTGATACGATCGTAGCCGGTGAGCGGACTCTTAGGTTTCAGCGCGTCCGTGCGCGCTTCGGCTTCGTGCTGCGCGACGAGGATGAAAAACGTAGACGACGATTTGTCTGATCTGTCAAACAGTTCGTGGACAAAAGCGTAGAGAATCACGGGGAAAACATTTGAATGATTATAAAAAAAAAAAATGTATCATAACATAGTTTTACGCGGTCAAAATCGAGTACAGCTCCTCCGCGAAAACGAGGGCAGGGAACACCGCGGCCCTGCGTCGAAATCAATTTCAAACTACTGGTTTTATCATTTTTACAATGACGTTCCGTTGCCGTCCGAACGGTGAGATCCGATCGCGAGTACAATACATTTCAACTGGAACTGAACCACGACGTTTCGGGCGCGTAACGCGGAATGCACAAACGCGAATGGTAGCGGGCGGACAAGGGATGGTTCCCGAGATCCCGAGTCGATTATTTGCATTTATCAAGCGTGGGCGGAAATGGATTTGTCCGTTTTGTTTTTAATGAAAACGGACGAGAAAAGCCAACCCGTCGGCCAACGGCGAATGCGTTTTTATGCGACCGCGGTATACTCTAGTACACACAGGGACGTGGGTATAGATTATAACGGAGAAGGTTTCGACTTTAAATAATTAGCAATGGGCTGACGTGAAAAAAAAAAATTTATATTTATTCGGAACGGTAATATAAAAACGGAAAACGTACGAAATACGTGTGTCGCGAGTCAACTAAAAAATAAAGAAAAAAAACGTAGAAGTGACATCCGTAACATAAGACCTACTGTACCATTATAATCTTCAGATAATAAAGCACAATGCGACGTATTAATAATATATTAATATTAATAATTAATAATACAACGATGTATAATTGCAATACGAGAAATCAAACTAAACAATGAATACGTAAAAATGGATAGATCAAACAATGGATGGCGTCAACAATGTGTTATGTTGACGTCAGTCACCGTGGCAGGACCACGAGTGTCAACTATTTGTTGACATTCGCAGTGAACGTTTTAACTAAAAAGTAATTTTTGTTGTTTGTAGTACCTACATACAATTTTTTTCTGTTTATGATTATTAATTATTAACTGATTGAGATTTTTTTAATGGGGTTCCAACCCCCGAACTTCTCCCTTACCTACGCACTTGAGTACACAGAGTCGTATTTAGGATATGTATGACCCCAGGGTCTAATATATTTCTGGAGCCTTCGAATACATAAATCATAAAATGTTCGTATAGATTAAAATGAAATAATTTCTTCCGTAACACATTTCTGCTGTACGAACCCCAACCAAATTCAAAGAATGTGATGCGAATACAGCAAATTTACACATTTTTTTTTTTTATTCTGGATTGTAGACCAGCATACTGTCCATATTTTTACATTAACGATTTGTCACGATTTACTTGAACTCTATCCATCTATGTCATATGAAGACGAAAACACCAGTTTTTCTTTTCATTAATAAATAGCATTGTTTTTTATCAGAAGCTAATACTAATATTTTACATTCGATATTTGTTCTTTTTTAAAAAAAAAAAGAAAAGAAGGAAATGTAAGACTATGATATTTTATAAATAAAATGTAATTCTTGTAAATTTGGCACCATTCAGATCCCTTGGCTCTCGGATACTCTGCAAATACTCAATATTTATGCTGGTCTCTATGTAAATCATAGTTCCGATTTAAAAACCGACGTATTTTATTGCCATAGACGATTTTCGAGATCGTATTTGTTTATTAATTTTTTTTTTTTTCATTGCTCTATTGTCATTATTTCGAAATTACTTCCGCATCACATCGGGATGTTAAACCAGTGGTGACCGAAATCGTGTACTCAGACGCAGCTGCGATCCAATAATACAGTGTATATCATAATAGTACGTCCGGTGGGTGATCAATGGTTTTGCGATAATTTTATCAATGTGTGTGTTTACTATGCGATATACATATGACCTAATTGAAATCAAATGAATCAAGTCTCAACGATGCATTCGTCTACTCTTCCTCTCTATTCCCTCCCCGTCAAAAAAAACATACGACCGAGTACACAATAATATCGCAAAAACGTGAATTTATTATGTTGCATATAAAGCTGCGGACGAGAAGATGGTGTACTCGAATAGGAAATAAATCAAAGGCACAAAGTCGATACGTTGCGCAAAAGTCAAAATATTAGTTATTCTTGGGTATATTCGAGTTTACTCGTTTGTATTGGTTTTTCTCAAAACCGTCGTGTCATCATTGTGCTGCGAATATATTTACAAACGTATACGGTTTCCTGGCGATTCGAGTCGAATTCAGGACAGTTTATGGCTTGTTCGTGCCCGTGGTCGTTTTAAGGGATTATTCCGAAATATTTTCCTCTTGCCACTAATTATTATTTACCTAAAACGGTTAACTGTAATCGTAAACGGGTAATTACTTTTGAGTTTTATTTTTATTTTTTAAATATCATCGATACATAATGATATCGAAATCTATGATAACATAATAAATGGCTCGCAGTTTAGGAAATGTTGGACTGTAACTTTTATTCCTCTAGTTCACCAAAAATGTGGATAGCGATCGTTTTTATTGTCTTCCCAGGACATGTATTTGTGTGCTGTTAGGTAAAACGTTGAAACAATGGTGGAGTTCAAAATGTGGTAATATATGTTTCGATTTCTCTACAAAATGATTGTATAACGCCAATAATGCAAAACAAATCGGTTTTCTGTCGATATGGCACAACAGATAAGTTTTTTTTACAATAACATCACTGTTCGCGGTATGAGACCAGTAAAGTGGATGTAAATTTTCATTATTATTACAGCTTGGTAGTGCTCTGCTCGGCCAATTTTGTCAACAAATATTAACTGTGGGTTAACCGACCTCCTGACCCCCCTCCCCCAAGGTCCACTCCTGCATAAAGCCCATGTCGTTAACTGTACTGAATATAGATGTTGAAATGACTAATGTTGTATGAGATTTCAGAACTGATAAGTTGATAGATCTATTCATTATACAGTAATGCCTTGTTACCCGCGAAAGCTACGTTCCAGCATAGTTGCATGGATAACGACAACGCAAATAATGAAACTATAAAGCAATATATAAAAGAAGGTTTGGCTTTATTTTTTTTTGATTTCAACAATAACATAATCATTAATATGTATTTTCTGTAATAACATAATGTAAATATTTATTTGCATGATTTACGGGTCCGTCCGCCATACATCACAGGAGGCGCTTAAACGGAACTTTTCGTCCTCCTCTTCGTCTAACTTTGACACTGGCTTAAAGAAAAGCAAAACCTTTGTATCGCCAAATCGGTTCTCGGCTCTCTCCGTGGATGACGAAACCCTTGAGGTTTTTAGTCCTCCTCCCGTCACAGACTCAATCACAACCTCAACTCGAACCTAATGCGTCACTATCAAATCACTCCGGCGATAAACATATTGCCAATGCATCATAATGTTAAACCATCACCACCATAGTGATTAGAAATGTTATCAAACTAATCCCGCTCTGAAAGCGGACTTAACTGCCTTAGTGAGTACCGCTGGCTTTACCGTAACTGCCAAGGATGCCGCCCTGATCGTCAAAACTCGCAATTGTGCTACGACAAACTGGTCACCTATTGCAACGATGCGGATCTGGAGTGTCATAAGTGGGCACCTCGTCATATCCGCCCCCTCAAAGTATTTATTCGTAACCTACATCATACAATTCCCGCCGAGTACATAGATAGGTCTCTACGAGATCTAGGCTTCTCTGTCATTAATGTGTCTAACGTCCGTCATCGTGTAAGCAAAAAAGCTCTATCACTGTTTATTGTCGTTCTTGAAGCGAAAGAATTTGACTGGAGCATCTACAAATTAACTTTCCTCTTCAATTCAAAGGTAGTGGTCGAAAAACCACATAAAACCCGTTAACACCACAATGTAAACAGTGCCAGCGGTACGGTCACACGCAGGCTTATTGTAACCAGCCACCAAGATGTGTCAAATGCGGCAACAATCACATGACCAGGGGTTGTGTCAAACCGTCAGATCAACCTGCCAAGTGCGCGTTATGCTCCGGTGCACATACCGCAAATTATAAAGGCTGTGCCTCATTGAAAAAAAAGTCAGTCTCTTTACAGGAAAGGCCTCCCTAAGATCACTCCACCTGGACCACCATGAGTGCCTCCAAGGGTCTTGCCAGACACAGTTGAGTCCTCATCCGCCCACATCCGAAACTAAGGAAAACGCAGTGCCAAGACCTACGCAGAAGTAACTTCGTGCAATTCAAACAGTTTAAATAATGATTCCATATCAAATATTTTTTCGCAATTTCTCTCGCAACTGAATGCTCTCATTACCCCATTATTTTCGCTGTTATCCACCCTCTTAAACACAATGCTTCCTAAAAATACCACATCTTCGTAATTTACTATCGCACCAATAAGCTTATCTAACCAAATGTACTTTAACCGTTCGGTATCATTATTTTATTTTAAATTTAAATAATAACATTATCATAATCTTGTTTTATATATTATTATATTATTAGCATTAAGCATTTTATCTTATTATTAATGTCATGTTAATTAAATTATCTATATTGTACTGTATTTATTATAATTGTTGAATTGTAATAGTTTTTACTGGAGGTTCTTAAAAAAAAATAAATGTTTATTTGATAAAAATAACCAATTTTCAAAGTACCTACTACGTTGTATTGTTTCTTAATTTTATCGTATATCTCGAATACTAGATTCGTCAATTTCGTATTTTCTAGCCCTCGATGCTACGATAAACATTTTAATTTTTTCAAAATCTCAAATATCAACTGATAACTAAACAAATTAAGATTATTAATCGTACACGTGTAGGTACATAATGTGACTTATCTGTAATAAGTACATGCATAGTTTTATAATTTTATCTAGCGATAATTATCTATAAAAATAAATCTACTTAATTTATGTACAGTGCTCGTATAATATCGATAAAATTTTATCGTAGTAACAACATTTAATGGCACAGTCAACCAGAGGCAGATCCAGAAATTTTTTATGGAGGGGCGCAAAATAAATTGTTTACTTAAAACTAACCTGCCTGAATTGTAAAATAATACGTAAAAGCGAAAAAAATTATGTTGATATATTTTATTTTCATGATATTATTAGAAATAACCATTGTAGGTACTTCGGAAATTGTTTATAGCTATAACATACCAACATACTAGTCAATACACAATAAATATAAAATAATATTATTTTATTTTTCGTAATTGTATATTACTCTAGTTAGTAGTTGTATTGAACCACGAAAATAATCGAAAACCCAATATATTTTAAACCTAGTTTAGGGATTTTTGGGGGGCTACGCCCCCTTCACCCCTTTGGATCCGCGTCTGCAGTCAACCGCGGATAACGAGGGATTACTGTTTAATACACGTCCTAAAATTGAATATGTATTGCGATTTTCAAACATACGTGAATGCATACTTGATTTCTGGTTTGTCTAAAATTTCGTATTCAAAATCGAATCGATTGAAATCGACAGTCCCATGTTTATGGTTGATATAAGTTTGGGTATAATTATAAATTACCATTATAATATTGTCGAAAAATTATAATTTACCAAGAAGACACATATTATATTACATATTTATATATTATAAGCTTAACAATATATTAATATAATGTTATTTAATGTTAATTCATTGCTCTATTGTCATTATTTCGAAATTATTTCCGCATCACTTTGGGATGTAAAACCAGTGGTGACCGAAATCGTGTACTTAGATGCAGCTGCGATCCAATAATATAGTGTTTATCATAATAGTACGTGCGGTGGGTGATCAATGTATAATATATATATATTATTATTATTAATGTATCATATTCATTAATTTATATACATAACATATTTATCAATTGTCAGCTGTCCTTGTCACCAACAATGAAACATATTTTGTAATAATATTTAAGTATCGTAAAAATATAAATTTTCATTCTAAGAACAGTACCTAACTTCATAAATTTTACCAGATAACATTTTTTATTACTATTACCCAGACACAATTAGTTTATAATGCATTGTTATAAGTGTATAATAATTATTATAATTATAATTGTTACAATCGCATTTTTTCGACTAGTCTTTAACAAAATCATAAACCATGTATTGCGTAATATTGCACACTGCAAAAATTATGCGAAGAATTCTGTTATTATACATTTTTTATCTCATATTAATACTAAATAACGATTTTATAATAGGGTTTACTATTAGTGTAAATATCGATCAATGGAATCGGTATCATATCATGCATGTACATCGGAATCTTTAAAAAAATCGCGAGGTTGAGAATTTTGAAAAATTTGACTGCTAATGATTGCAATGAGATTATAAATATATGTATCCCTAACGTGAAGGTCGATCATCTTGAAATTGGCACATAGAGACAAGTTTCTGATCGTACAGTAATGGTGTGCTTAGAATTTCGTGAGAATCTGATATAGTCGAAGGTATTGTCAGTTATTTAAGATTTTTCAATACTGCTTAGAATTTCATTTCATAGTTTTAATTCTTTAATCCTACGGATTCTAGGCGTTTAGTTTTAAAAAAAAATTTCATTTCACCAACTACATATACATTAATATAATAAATGTTTAATTTTTATGTAATTTACATATATCTCCAATTATATTTAGTTTTGGTATTTTGAACTTTGATATGTCATTGTACGTGCGTTATAATTCAACAAATACCTACTGAAAAGTATACATTAAAAAAGTGTAAAGCATTTTGAATTTAGGGAATAATACTTACAACACCTTAGCTTGAATTCATGTTTTTATGGACCGTTCAAAATGTTTTCGTCCTAAAATCGGTTATACTTCGATCCCACAAAGTATCCACGTTTTGCAATCTATACTTTTATCCGACCGCGTCCAACTCGAGCTTTACGTTTTTAATAAAACACGGCCCTAAGTGACTGTATATATCTATACTCATCTGATCAAATTCTCGATCTTAAAAATTGTGACTTTTTTTTTCTGTTTGAACCAAGAGCCGAGTGGGTGCTGTTGTTCACATTACTGCCACTCGGCCCTCCCTCAAAAAAAAAAAAAAGTTGTGACTTGAAATTTACAAGACTAACTAATTATCTTTTCGAAAGAAAATCAGTTCGTTGCAAAACCCATATAATCCTCGTTTCGTTCGAAATCTACGGTATCATACAATAAGGTTATAAGTATACTACAGCGAAGGAATTTATCCTCTACACCGATCTGTGCAAATGGTCGACTGGATCGATTGTTATTGGATTAAATTCAGAGCGATCAGAAGCGGTGTACGATCATAGTTGGATTTGCAGTGTATATTCTGCAAAAGATCTGTGTCACGATTGTGTACCTACGGTAAGAAGACCATTTTAACAATGGAGATTACTGTTATCTGAAATATTAAATTACACGCGGTACAATAGGTTTCGAACTGTTAATGGTGTTTATTTGTAATTAATTTTTATCTTCCGTACGTATCTTCGAGGGAAAAATGTAACTGTCCGCGATAAAAAACAGTGTCTGATATCCATTTGTAATATTTGTCTTTATTCTGCGCAAAACGTGCGGATACACTATGTTATTTATATTATTGTACCAGCGTTAGGCTTTGTCTCATTCCTAACTACCAATGCTCAACAATTATAACCGATAACTGAACGGTATCTCACTAAATAGTCAGTTGTTACATTGTCATAATTCCCTGGTTGAATCCGAAGCGGATTTTTAAGAGGAAATATACTTTCCATAGTACTTATCCAGGGATGGGTTGGCCAGGGTGACAAAGGGGTGATCGTCTACCGGGCCATCCATAGTGCCTTATCAATAAAATGTATATATACTCGTATGCAAAACGTAATATCGAAATGTAACAGTAAAACAGCATTAGTCTACTAATATAACTGATTACGAATCGAGCACTATTAACTAAAGAAAAAAATGTTTAGTTGAAATGTGATAGTAATAGATCCAAACGGTTAACCCCCCCGAGCCGCTCGTACCCGGTCAGCCCCTGCACTCACCTATGTGTTCGTTATTTTCAAAATACGTTTTCGAGCGCGTATCGTACATGATATCGCGCGATCGTTAAAATCCGTCAACGCATGTAAATCGTTAGCATATCAAAAATAAAAAACCCACACAGACGGAGTACGTGCGTCAATCGACGGGAAGAAAGTTTAAACCGAAGACCGAAACAATTATTACGGTCGCGATGATTTGTATTGTACGATCGGACTGCGATGATATGCTTTTCAAGAGGGTAGTAATTGTTGCCGCGGGTGTTCCAGCGCAAACGCAAACGTACTGAAGGAAACCCGAGCGTTTATCGTTTCGATACTTATACGTTCCCGCGGACACAAATGTTACCGGCAGCCGTTCGCTACGGATAATGGAGAGCTGGTTCCGCTTATGTTTCCGATATACGACGTGATGTGTTGTTTGCCATCCACTCCCGTTCTCGGGACCGGTCATTCGCAACGAGCCAAGTTATCGTTTATAATGGACACCGCGCGCGCGTAACAGTACAAAACGTGAAATCGAGTGTTTCGTTTGCGTTCCTGCTACCGTTGTACAACGGAAACGTCCATAAAAGTTTCTAAACGTACCGTCGCAAAACGTACTTGATCCTCTCGAAGTGCCAAACGCAGCCGTCTGCACCGCTCTCCGCGACGGGCATCGCGGTCCCTGTGTTCCGTACATCCGAAACTGCGGCCCTTCCGACAAATTTAGTGCGGCCCGCGCTAAAACCAACATTTACATTCTAAAATTCAAAACCATATGGAGTAGACAAAATGTAATACGTGTTTTTTGCTCTGTGTGTGCGCGTACATATTTATCGTATCTTAATATTCTAGTCTATCGTTTCTACTTCAATTGAATTCCTTATTATCGTAAACGTATGATTCCGACAAATTAGAAAGAAAAAAATTGTCTGCGCAACATAATAGTTTTAAATCATCAAGTTTCAATCGATTTATTTATACATTTTTATATATTTCTAATCTGTCACCAACCTTTAAAGACGTGCGCGAACAATTTTAAAAGTCATGGTCTTTCCTAAAATCCTAGCGCTTAGTGTATACGCGGGTGTAAAATAAACGACGTAGGTACGCCGTCCGGTGAACAAAAACCGACGCGTTAACTTTCGCGGTTGATGGAACCCGTAGGAACCAGGGGCGGCTTTTAGAGGGGGGAGGCCATAGGAGCCATGTCCCCCCCCCCCCAAGACCAGACATCTTGCTCTTTATTTCGTCAAATATTTTCATTGATGTAATTATGCATATGCATAATTTGTATAAATTTATAATAGTATTATGTATTTATATGGAGATATTTTGATCCAAATTAATTATTATCTGAAAACGAAATTATAAAAATTCATAACATGGTCAAAAAATGTAGTCAGAACCACAGTTATACATAAAATACAGGGATAAATCACTGTTAATTGTTATACTAACTAAATAATAACTCAATACCAACATTCAATACACTAATTTTAACTCGCTGACTAATTTTATTATAGTTTAAATATTTACCTAAAAGGGATCCCCCTAGGCAAATAAGTAAAGCCACCCCTGGTGGAAACGGTTAACGACAAATTTCGAACCTGTTCGATTTCAACCCAGCAAAGCGGTACGTGGCATGGTCATCATATAGTCATGCGTTCGCGTCACCTGTTGGCAATTCGTACGCGGATCTTACCCTACACTTACTTAGCCATTGCAAATGGTCGCAGTCGCAGCAAATCGATCGTGTTACAGCATCGTGTTGAGCTACGTGCACATTTGCGATCCGTTCGCGAAACCAATACCGAAATTACCACCGGTAACTACTAACGACCGGTACTACGTCTTCTCCGAGGATCGTGCGATGCTGGTTACGAATAGTGCGACTAATATTGATGGGGTCCGTTCGAAAGAAAGATAAAGAAACGATATGGATTTGAAATCATAGCGTACAAGCACAATCAGTACAACGATCGCGCTTGAACGTCACCAACCGGTTTTGAGAATGTACAACAAAAATTCGGACCCCGAATTTCTAAGCAAGACACGTATATTTTTTCCGATCTCGGTCCAAAAAGATGCTCCCCGTTCATTTTTGGTACGTAAATGTGTGTTATATTTGTACACAAGTATGCATATGCGTCGGGGTCGATAAAATTACAATCATGGTGTGTTATACGTACCGCGAACAGTGTCGGAAACCGTCGGAACCGCCTGTCAACGCGCCGCCGTGTCCAAACGCGCACTGGGTTCGCGCGTTGCGTTCGTCAAACCGACTGTCGACGGGTCGTCGCGAGCGGTTCGCGCGCGCGTTACGTGTTCGGCTCGCACGTGTGCCGGGAGCGTCGCCACGGAGCGCGCCAACTCGGTGACGGTGGGGGAACGTTTTTGGCCGGCGGGGGGCGAGAGGAGCCGTGGCCGTGGCCGAGGCGGTCGGATGGACGAACCGACGGTCGAACTTTTTTCGCGCACGGGCAGAGTGGGGGGGGGTGGGGACCGAACGAACTGTGCGGTCGGTTTCAGTGAACAGCGTGTTCTACGCGCTCAGGCGCACACGGCCGTCGGCACGACATGTAGTCACTCACGGTTGTGCCGGCGCCGCGGAAACGAGATGATATTGCGACGGGTGACGTTTCGACGCGGCGCGTTGCGCGACCGCGTCCGACCGGAGCGCGTGCGGGTGTGCGGCACACACAGGTGCCGTACGCGCGGGAGATTCCCGAGTGCGTCCCAAAATGACCCTTTTTTAATGTTCCTAGTGCGTCCAGAATAAGGTATCATCCGAGTGCGTCCCAAGAAAAAAAGGTCGTATTTTTTACATAGCCTGAATGCGTCCCAGTTCATTTAGAATTACCCAGGGTGCACCACGAGTAGGTGAACTGGCTTACACCCCAAAAATATTATTTTTATTATTATTTACTTATTTTTATTATTATTATTTATTTATTTAAACTTACACCGTTAAGTTTAGGTGAGCATACAATTTATTAAAAAAATGTTTTGTTATTATTATATATTTATATAGGCTGGTGTTTAAATGCCATTATTTTGACAAAATCGAATCTTGATATTTTATTATTTTTAAATTGTTTTATATTGTCTTCGATGTACGTAATTTTCTTGCACGTACTTCCTTTTGATTTTTTTGTTATTTGTGTGGCCATTTAGATTGCTATTTTAGTATCAATTTGAATTTTTTTTAATATTTCCAAAAATGTATATATGTCTGGGTGATGCGTATAAAATAATGAGTTGTACTTGGAATGAAAGCTTTCACAGGCATTTGTTGTACTTTCAGAACTACTATTCATTTCGGCCCACATGGAAATAGGAAATTTTGCTCCAGAATCAATATAATTTTCTATAATATAATCCATAACTCGTTGAGTTTTTTATGGTTCCGCATTATAGATATAAAATCTTAAAGAATACAGTTTTCTACACCTTCTTGATTTAATAATGGTAAACCAAATATATTTTTCAAAAATAAACCTATTTCCGTTTGGTCACGAAAATCTTTTCTCAACCTCAAATTTTGAATGTGACGCCACCATGCTTGCCCCAAATGGAAACGACATCCTTTAATAATTATAGTTGGCCAAACTTTTAATGCACCAAGATGAATAGATAATTCAAAATCCGCAAATATATATTCGGGAAAACAACATAAATTTAATTTAAAACATTCAGTTTTTAATATATTAAAACATTTTGCATATGATTCGCATTCTTTATTATAAAGTAAAAAATACGCTAAAGGTAGGTATTGACCGTAACTGAGTAAGTTTTAACTTGTAATCTAGCAAAATTATTATCGGAGCTAAAATTAATTCCCCACCGTTTCCAGTATTTTACAGTCATAAATGTACAAATGAAAGTATTATAGTTGTACATTTTAACCACCATATCGATCGTTAAACATGTAGGTATCTTAAAAGTTCGATTATTTTATCTTAAATAGATACCTATAGCAGCTGTGGACCGAGGACGCACTCGGGCTATTCATCACAATTTATCGATAAGACGGTGGACGCACTCGGGCACTGTAATATAATTTGTCGATAAGACTGCGGACGCACTCGAGCTATAAAAAAGGTAAAAATTAAAAACGGGACGCACTCGGGATATCTCCGTACGCGCGTCTCCCGTGTGCCGCGTGGGCGTTGTAGACCGAATTTTCGCGGGCGCGTACGCGACGCTCCGACGGCGACTTATTCGCGTTGTGGCCCGCGCGAAAACGAGAAAATAAAAAAAATAAATAAAAGGAAAAATCTATAAACCCACGATAATCCTTTTTTTTTTTTCTTCTGTTTTTATCGCCGCTCTCCGACCGACGGTGTACAAATAACATGTACACACCCGCGGGGGTGCACCTCCACCGTTGCGCGCGTCTACGCGTAAAATAATAAATTACGACTGGCCGGTCGTCGATAGGACATGTTGTTGTGTACACGTGTACAGCGTACGAGTAGGAGGTATGCGATACGGGGTCGGTTCGCGTTTAATTTTTTTTCGTTGCACGTTCACGAGTTTGACGTTTTTACGTGTTGTTGTCGGGTTTTTTTTTTTTTTGTACCCTGCGCACACGTTCCGAGCGAAACGAGAAATGTACATTTCTGTACGGCGATAGAACTCTTTTCGAAATTTTCCGTGTTCAAAACGTACTGCCGAACAGTGTATCTAATTTTTTCGTATAATTACCTATCGGGTCGAACTTGAATTTTCGATTTTTTCCGCGCTTTTGAATTCCGGATACTTGTAATCAGTGTTGAATTTCGTCCGACAAGCGAATATGCTGGGGCGTATGGGAGATCAGCTGGCCCGCAGATTTTTTTCTCATTATTATTTGTCCCCTATTTCGACAGGGTGATTTTTGATTTTTCACATAACTCCATCAGAGCATCGTACAATTTTTTTTTCAAAAGAAACACGCATTATCTTGACCATGGGTACAACTATTTGAAAATATTTTACACGGAGCTCACCCGAAACGGTCTCTTTGAAAAGATATTTATTAATGTACAATACCTATTACAAAATATACACCGGTCACTGATACTGGATACTGCTGTCTGATATAGTATGTATCAAGTTTAGCTGTTTATTTTTAGATGAATTCGACAACCCACGATAAATTCAGCTATCCAAAACCATAGGGGTAATAATTTTACTTTCCTTCTACGTAGATTATAATCTAATGTACGAGTCATATATTCATATAGCATTATACCACTAGCGCTCGATTAGATTGAATACATACAGCTGTGCTAGCATATACATATTATCAAAGTCACAATAAATTTAATAATGCTCATACCCTATTCATACATATTTGTACGTATCTTATACGAAAATATAGTTCATACTATAAGGTTTACACGAAAACTACATCGTATCTTGTAGTTAAACTTTGTACAATTACAACGTTTCTTAGGAAGGAGTGATTCTGAAAAATAAAAATCAATAGCCAGAAAAATGAAAAATATAAACTGAGAAAATTAAAGGAAAGTATGGTATCCTCTACCCACTCCGACATCAGACTTTCCAATTACATTCTTATTGGTTATTATCGTATCCTCGTGATACACCACGTGATTACTGTCGTATACCGTCCAGAGCAGGAGACATTATTGCTCGTGGTTACGTAACATATATTATATAACTAATAATGAATATTATCAGTGTATAATGAAAATAATATTGCTCAACAACTTTAATACATAAATGAGTGCCTCTCCCCCCACTTATTTTGAGCTAATATCATTTAAGCATAGGCGCAACTAGGGTTTTATTTTTGAGGGCAATTTTTTTTTTTTATCTTCCTTTGGTAAATAACTATATAGATAATATGTATCTTCTGTACCTTATACGTGGAGGATAGAGAAGTATTTGTGACACTCTAGCCCATATCTAATTGTGCCTATGCGTTTAATGTCACTGCACAAGGATCATTTTTAAGGGGTTCAGTATAGGCAATAAAATTATTACGCAGATGCGAGTCGTACATATGTGTACATAGTAAATAATCATTAGTGTTAGTAAGGAGGACCGGTGATAATTGCTGGTCAAGTCATTTTGATCTGCAAATGTCATACATAATCAAACAATTTTTTTTTAAAAACCTTTATTTATGTATACTTACTTGAATAAATATCACACATTAATTAAACGAGTTGAAAAAAATGATGCATTTAATGTTCTTGTATATTAAATATTATATATTATTATTATTATATCATATTTTTATCATTACAATTTTATCCTATGTTTCAACAACTCATGTACAAACAATTAATTAAAAAGAAAAATATTATCCATATATTTTATTTTGTTATTGAAGAAAATATGTTATAGTTTGACAACTTGGGGCTCAAAATTGTTAATTGTACTGAGCCCAAGTTGGTAAATCAGGCTCTGTGTTGACGATTAATTTTCATTTCATACGAATGTAAGCTTTATACTATATTAGATACAACCATGCGCAGACAATATTTATGTACCTACTACTATAGGCACTATAGTATAGGATATAACAACATAATACAGTGAAGTCTTAAACTCATTTTTGGTGAAGAACAAAAATGTATTCTAGATACTTAACGTAACCCATCCGTACCTCTTCTTATTACTCCAAATTATTATTACCTCAGCAAAAAAATTAAAATTTACAAAATATGATTATATTTGAAGAAATACACCTATAGTGTAACTGTCGTTGCAAAAATAGTGGACAGCGTAAGAGAAATAATAGAACAGGAAAAAATATATAAACAAAAGATAAAACTTCCTTTCAACAAAAAGAAAACATGGAGTGAAGGAAATATTCTCCATGAATCCAATGATTATTATATTTTAACTAAATTCACATATATACATTAGTTTTCGTTACCAATGGTATTGCATTTTAGATTCTGAACGGAGTGATGGAATCTATTGGTTTTACAATGATGTGTGTTTTTTTTTTTTTTATTTTCTTTATTTTTTTTTTTTTGTGTCTGACGACACCTTTTTTTGGCAGTAAAAATGCTTCGATTTGCTTATATAGCAACTTTTCAGAAAGGAAAGTGAATCTAGTTGGTACTTTGAGGGGTCAAAAGTAAAAAATTTTCAATATTTTTTAAATGCGATGGGAAAAACCCTAAAAAAATAAGGGAAAAACGGGAGTTTTTACGCAAAACCAGTTTTCGCTATAACTCAAAAACTAATCCATATAAATACTTGAAATTTTCACCAAATGTTTAGATTAGCATTCTCTATACACCGTTAAATTTTCAAAGTATTTTGACTTTTATTGAGCTATTTATAGACAATTGAAATTTTCAATTTTTTTAATTTTTTTTTTTTTAAAATAACGATAAAATTTTTTTGGCCGGCCAGAAAATCTTGAAAATTTAATACAAGATTTCTTATAAGTTTTTCCTTAACATATAAAAAAAAATCTAAAATTGTAAGTTACAATTTTTTTTTATAAGTGCTCAAAGTTCCAATTTATACGAAATATATAAAAATTGCGAAAATTTGCAAGTTATTTTGTAGATAAAAATTCATTAAATTTTTTCTGTTCATACTTAAGGTTCAAAATTTTCACACTAGGTTATCTATAAGCTACTCTAAAAAAATATTTCTACCGAACTTAGAGGAAAAAAATTTATGACTGTTTGAA
This sequence comes from Sipha maydis, assembly GCA_034509805.1. Lineage (NCBI taxonomy): Eukaryota > Metazoa > Arthropoda > Insecta > Hemiptera > Aphididae > Sipha > Sipha maydis. The sequence continues at coordinate 18,994 of JASXSY010001137.1, forward strand.
ATTTAAATATTTACGAAATTGCATAAATTAGCGATTTATTCTCAAACGATTTTAAATATTTGTTATAATTCAAAAAGTATAAGTCGCAGATTTTTGAAATTTCTTCCAGCTGTTAAGATTGGTATTTCCTTTATGTCATATTTTTTTCAAAATATAATAATAATATATAATAATCGGTGATAAAAAAAATTTAACTCGTACAAAATACTTGAAAATGTAATAGAAGAGTCCACAGAAGTAGTTCATATTGTCATTCAAAAATTATTAAATTCCATAGGCACAATTTTTTTTTATAGCGTTTGAACACCGAATATTGATATAAAATTACATGTAAAATATAATATAATGTATAATATTCTAGACTGACAAATGATATCGGTTTTTTTTAAATGTTCTAACTCAAAAACGAAAAACCGCAACAACTTGAAATATTCACCAAATTTTTATATTGACGTTCTCTATACATGGTTATGTTTTCAAAGTATTTTGATGTATTTTGACTTATTTAATTAATACTTATTTAATAACAATTTAAATTTTCGATTTTTCTAAATTTTTCGTTTCAAAATAAAATATACTTATTACAATATTTATAAATAACATTGTATTACATTCTAGTCAAACATATCATCTCCGTTCAGAATCGTTTTTCGTATATAATGATACCTATCGTTGAATTCAAATTTAACAAATCCATTATAATGACTTATCCTATGAAGAGTCGCACTTCACCCCCAAGTGTACAGCAGAGCGAGGCACATCCGGTTTTTTTATTTTATAATAATATGATGATGAATTCTATACGCTTCAGCTTTCAATCTGTTGCAATTAATTTAGATCTGATTACCTTTACGAAAAATCGTAGTATCCTAATTGAAATTAAGTAATTGGTTTCGCGTTTACAATTTTCTCGTATAGTTCTGTGTTAATTTTCTCCATTGTAATAAAAATATGTTGTGTTCTTCCAACATCAATAGTGCTTTTGGATGGCCAATGTCAGTTAATATATTGGTGTAACATGTCCTGTGTGTACACAGCCATTTAATTTGTCCGTATTTTCGTTAGCGTATAAAACGATATTTGCTTGAACGAATTAATGCCAAGTCTTTTTCGCGTTCAATCGTAATTATGTTCATTGTTTCATTTTCGATGTTTTCTATTTATTTAACCTAAATTAAGCTACACTCAATCTGAACGGTTGTCGATCAACTAACAAAATCTACAGCATTTATAAGTAGTATGAACTTTTATCATCAATCATTTCGATTATCGACAATCATTTGATATTGTTTCCAGTTTCATCTATGTATGATTCCTCAACATTTTTTTTTTTTTTTTTGAGAAAAAAGAAAATTATGGTAAAGATCTTTATTCAGTTATTTAAAAAATGTTTTAACAAAAATTATGTGGTTTTGTAAATTTCTACGCACCTCCATGCGGTTTAGGAATAGGTTCAAGAAGCTTTGTGGACAATGTAAGAGAAGCTCTGATATTATTATAGGTTGTAGTAATTTAACCTTTCCGGTTGCACAATATAATCCTGACGGTCTATGTAAACCTCAAAGCATTGCAACACTGACAATCAGTGCTCATTGTTTCGAGATCGACTGGTGTAGTCGATTGTATCAATCGTTCTGGAGTCACAATGAATCCAACTTGAGAAACCCTCGTTCGGCTTACCTCAGAACGCAGACTACGATCATCGTCAGTCTCAGTGACTCGATGATTGCATTTTTCTGTTAGTATTTTTTCTTTTGAAAACGTACCGATTGAAGTGCTAAAAAAATATATACAGATTTAAAAGTAGCAAATAGGTTGCTATGCGGGGAAAAAATTCGAACATTGTATGTTTTTTATCTATTACTCGTAATCAACCAAATACTGCTGTTATAGTAGATTTTACCAAACTTTTTTTTCAATATCATTCGATTAGCAAATTGTGTTCAACAAAACATCGAGGTTTTTATTTCCAAGAATTGAGTCTCATTGTTAATGAAGTCATACTACCAGAGAATTTGTAACCACAATTTAAACTTAAAAGAAATGTATACAATGTATACTTACTGATTTTTATGAAAAATGTTATATAATTACACTAGTTTTGAAATATTGTTATGAAAATATTTTCAATTATTAATTTAATATAGGGTTTCTTAACCAAAAAATGATCAGTGTTCTGTATGCGAGGAAACTCCAGAATTCCAGATTATGAGAAAAATAAATAATTAATGGTATAAAAGTAATACAACTTAAATAGATAAAGACATTCATTATATAAAATCGAACACAGGACATTACTTTTGTAATTTATACATTACTTTTATGATTTATGTCATAAACACTAGTCGTTAATGGTTAGGGAAGGGACAGAGGAGGACGGAGTCCCCATTCTTATTTAATGTAAGATTTTGCGTTCCCTTTAATTTAAGATTCTATATTCCAGAAGAGCGCTAAACAGCGTTAGTATTTATCACATAAAGTACAAAATATTTTATTATATGAAATATATTACATTAATAAAGAAATAAGTATTAATCAAATATTAAAACATTTGAACAAGCGGAAAAAAAGTTAAAATTCGAAAAAACAAAATTTATAATGATATAATATATTGCGACATTTAAGAAATGAATATAATATAAAATTTTCTTAACCATGGGTTAATTTAGCAGACGCTGTGTCTTATTATAGAAAGATATTAATCTCAGGTGCTCGTATAGATAATACCATTCATGTATAGTACCAACTTAAGTACCCTACACCGTACCCGATACTCGAGTACTTGACACATCAACACATAATTTATTATTATAATGACTGTTCTAAAACTGAAATGATATGTGACAGACAACAGAATCTAATGATAGTAAGTTAAAAGTTTTCGTTTTCTGGTTTTGGCAGTATGATCTTGGTGTAAACAAGTTACAATAAAATAGACGTTAAGGAAGTTGCTAATTTATAGTTAGACCGATAGTTCTTAGGTTCTCTAATGATTAATATATGCAGTAAAAAATACCTTAAAATATATCTTAAATATTGGCTTAAAAACTGGTAAAATATGTTAAAAAAATATAAAATTGAAATCCAAGAAACATTTTATTTTCTTCAAAATATACTCAAGTATGCTAATTGTTTAATTATATATAACATTATATATTTTGATTTATTTTGTTAATATCTATCAAAAATATTATTTGCACTTGAACATGTACCTATTTATTTAGAATAAATTCCACATATCTTATGTAACAAAAAAAAAGAATGTTTTTGCAGTAGACAATTTAAAATAATTTTGTAAAATAAAAAAAATTCAATCACAGAAAATGTATGTAAAGTGATGTTAAATAATAAAATAATATAATTATTATTGTTTTATTTTAGTTCTGTTTTCATATTGTTTTTTTTTTTTTTTCGTAACATTTAAGTTCATATATTTGAAATCAAATAATATGATCTTTTTTACAGATAATAACACATATTTTAAAACATGAAAAATAGATATAATATTTTCTAATTTCCAAAATATATTAAAGTATGTAAAATAAATTTTTTTTACTAACTCATCGATTGATAAATTAAAATAAGTTTTTAGACCATATATTGCAATTTATTTTTACTGATCAGGCATAATATGTGATCGTTTTTTGTTTTAGGAAAAACATTTGCTTTTAGATTGTACGTCCTAACTTTTTATGAATAGATATGTGTAAAAGAAAAAATGAGATTAAAAAGTGGTCTTATAAGCAACCTAGAAAAGTTTGGTAGGATTTAGACTTGAGCAAGGGAACTCTCCTCAATTTTTGGTGATTAAAGTCCCTCCTCAACATTTTAAATACTTTAACTAGTGACCAACACCATTAAGTGAAGTGCCCATTTTTTATTATAAAAGAAGACTACCGTATGTGGTGGGCCTACCATTACAATTCCCCGAAGTACACGAATGCAATTTCTTGATATAAATAAGTACTAGTACACGTAGCACAGTATACATTTATAAAATATTTATAATTTAAAAATTAACAAAAATTATAGTTCAACAAAAAAAATTACTAAAATGTTATGCAACGGTCGTTGTGATCACAAATTTAACCTATAAACTACAAAGTGGGAATTTCTTATTTTCTCAATAACTTTGTGCAGTTCCAACAACAATATTCAAAGTGTGATATTTTTCCGTGATTAAAAATACTATTCTTGGTCATGATATAACAAATATGTTAATCTTTATTTTAATAAAATTCTATTAATTTTTAATCGATTTGGTTGGATTTTAAATTCATTTAAAACATATATACATATTTAAAAGGTTTTGGTGGAACGTTTTCACTTTGTTTTGGTCAGTTCGACAGTAGTATTTATTTTAGTTGTAGCGTACAGAAAGGTTTGTAACGGGGCTATGATCAGTAACCTCTACACAACTGATTGGATTGGTTGAATTGGCTTGATGTTTCAGGGCTTGGCAGGACCTCATATAATTTATCTTATGATTAACTTTTATGTAAGTTTGTTTGTTTTAAAGTGGTGTATTGGAGTTGAGGAGGGAATGCTATTATGTTAAAAAAATTATATTCGCGCATGTATTCTGTTCATTTTACTCGGGCGCATATTGTTTATACGACCCATTGTACTTTTACCTAAATATATATATGTGAACCATAATATATATATATATTATTATTATTATTATTGGAGAGCGGATGATGTTCGTGCAGTTGTGTATATGTATATTTATGTATATATTTTTGAATTATATAACTTGCAGGCCTTGATAGAAATTCATTCCATAAAACCCTTACAACATCATGTATTCAATATTTCTATATATATATATATTTATAAGAACATATAACCGAGTTCAGTTTTATGTCTCGTGTTATATATATTTGCGTATAATATTTAGATGCATTTTTTCCAAATGTGTATTCTCGTTATGTTCGTCTATATTTTCAAACGGATACTGGTTTTGGTTATTTTAACATATTTCAAATATAAACGAAACCATTGCGTCTATAAAGGTTTGCTTGTGGAGCGCAGTTTTTATCGCCTTAGAATAATATTTTATTGACGGTTACAGTTGCCGTGGTTCTAACGTGCGGTTTGAGTATATTTCAAGATAACTCTATCGGTGAGTACCTACTAATAGTTTTGGTGTACGGATAAGCCGAAAAAATATTTTTCGACCTGTTTACCGAAAAAATATTTCAAATTTTTAATGATTTTCTTATTCATATATGTTTTACGAGTAATGTATACATTGGTCGGGAAATTCGGTCTTGCCCAGACAATTCGAACATCGAATAGAAATAAAAAAATGTTAAACTTATAATAATAATATAATCTATATACTGTAAAATATTTTAATAATAATTTATTATAATTTTATTCTAATACAGAACAAAGTATCAATTATCAATGTAATATTTCTTACTCATTATTTATATTATAATATGTTATATCTATTGTTTTCCCATATCATATCGATAAATGTAATAGCTATTTCTATTCAATCAGACAACAACATATGAATAATATTTTATATTTAGGATTAAGTAGTCGAGTTTTCATGCTTTCCAAGACACTTTGTACAGTTATTACTAGGGCTGGGATTTTGATGCAAAGGCATATTTTTTTCTGTTGTTTTGAAACATTGGTCTATAACAGGGGTCAAGAACCTTTTCGTAAGAAAGAGTCATTTTTTTGAAAAATTACAAAACCATGATTTCCAGAGAGCCGCATAAGTTTGAACAACCTTTTATTTTAGTTGTAGTTTGTATAGATTGTAGACAATATATTATAGAATATTAGAATAAAGATAGTATTATTATTTCATTGAAAAATTGGTAGGCATTAAAAACACATAATGATACGTCTTAAATTTAGAAAATATAGAAAAACTTTATTTCAATTAATTCATTATTATTATTATTCAGAAGTCCTTATTCCAAAGGCGGAATTTAGGTGACCCTTCAATTAATATAAGCAACAATATCTTTCCAGTGTTTGCGATTTTCTGCCAATCTGATGCCGTCCTTTAACGGGTATCCAGTAATGGTTTGAACCTGATCTATCCAGTGTATCGGTGTTCTCCCACGGCTCATTTTCCCTTCTATCTTTCCTTCGATCATCGTCTTCTCGAAACCCGATCCTTTACTTCTTATAATATGACCAAAGAATCTTGTTATTCACTGTTTGCATATCGCTGACAGTCTTATTTTTATTTCAAGCCTGTCTAGAATTGAGATGTTAAATATTTTTTCCATCCAAGATATTCTCAACATTCCTATTATTCCTTAGTCCGCCCCCTGCTTGAGTATGGTTCAGTTTTGTGGGATCCCCACACAGCCTCCGATTCTGCCTTAATTGAACGTGTTCAAAGACACTTTCTGTCCTATGCTGGGTATGCGTTGAATATCCCCCATCCGATTCATGATTACACACCCGTGCTCTGTGAGCTTGGACTCTCCACGCTAGCCAATAGAAGAGTTACCTCTAACCTTAAACTTCTTAGTAATCTTATCGATGGTTCTTCTGACGCGCCTACACTCCTATACCTCATCTACTTTCGCGTTCCTCCTCGTCGAACCCGCTCTACTGCCATCTTTGCTATCCCTATGCGCTCAACTAATTATAGTTTTAACAATCCATTTCACCACTCGATGCGCCTTGCTAATATGCACTCTTCTTTTTTACCTTAATCTAGACACCTGGTTCCACCTCACTATTCCCATAATATTTTACTATTTGTATTCTAAATTTAAATATCCATTATTGTTCCAATACTTAATTATCACTACTGTACGTTGGATTTAGCCAGTATTTAATAATAAATAAATAAAAACATTCGTCTGTAAAGCCTCTTTCACACAGTCCGTTTCTTTAACGGCAACGGAAACGGATCGGATAAAAAAAGAAAATAGAGTAGATAAGACACATAGCTATTTATACAATCCATTTACACTATCCGTTTTTACCAACGGACAAAATTTTCTTGTATGTATTTTTTTGTATATTTTTATCCGATTCGTTTCCGTTGCCATTAAAGAAACGGACTGTGTGGAAGAGGCCTAAGCCCACATCTCAAAGGCGTTTATAAGTCTTACATCATTATTATTATTATTATTATTCGCAATTAATAAATAGCAATGAAATCGTTCCTGATCCATGTTATAGATAAAATATTGATTTATTTTTACCTGAAAATCGTTATTTAGAAATTCCGAAATATTATTACTAAAATAACACAGGTATAATATAATTAATATTTAACGGTTCTCGATTTATTGATGAATTTTCCAAAGAGCCGCAGGTTGCATATTAAAGAGCCACAGGTTCCCGAACTCTGGTCTATAAGTATAAAATGTGTTTTGGGTAATACTGATTATTTTAAATTGTTTTTTTTTTTTTACATTTTTTTTTTTTTTTGCTTTTTTGACAAAATTAAACTTTAATGCATTTTTAGGACATTTTTCGATGTTTTAAGTGCATTTTCTTAATTTGTGGAGCATTTTTCACAATAAAATGAATGAACATTGTTGTGATCTGAAATCTCACAGGAGATTTTCGGCCAAATGCCGACAGTACGAATATTAAATTATATATATTATCGTCGATAACAATTTTATCATAGCTAAACTTTTCCCAGAAAAATATTAGAAGCAATAAAAATTTTAATAAATAAAGCACCAAATTCAATTGGCATTGTAATAAATAAAAATATGGAAAATTTATTAAATAAAAATAAAGATTTAAAAATACTATAGAATATTTCAAAAATTATAAATGGTAAAACACCTGATGAAATAATATACCAGAAAATATAACGACGGATGATATTTCACACTTTAAATATGCTCCAGTATCATTAGTCGAAGTTGAAAGAAGTTTTTCCATTTACAAATGTATATTATTCGACCAATGAAAATCATTTTTATTTGAAAATATAAGACAGCATATCATTATTTATTTATTTACGAGTATTTATTTATTTATTTATTTATTAACGGACGTGGGTCCTAAAACATAATAGTATAAACATCGTGTGCAGAAGATAACTAACATAACATAATAAATTATTATTTATTTTAGTTTAAAATTGTATATAATAAGAAAACTTAGAATTAAATATAGAATACATAATAAATATAACTATTATACATATATATACATTTATATATATATATATATTATACAGTGCAATAACGATTTTGTTCAGGTTAGTAATAAAAACTAGCAAAAACAAGTTAAAATATTATCGGTTTTTATTTTTTTAATTATTTTAATTATGATTTTAGAATGAACCAGAAGTAAAACAGAAGTGCCCAAGTAACAGTGTACAATATACTTATTTAAAAAGTAAAAAAAAATTGCATTACTGTTATATAATTTAAAATTTTTAGCTATAATAAATATAATTTAAATGCTATATTTTTGTGCATTTTTTGAGTTTTTTTATGACATTTTCTCCATTTCTTTAAGGGCATTTTGAAATTTTTTAGGGCATTAAAATCCTAGCGCTAGTTATCACAACTATAATTTATTCGAGATTCAAATCGCCCGAGCAATGTGTATATTCTCCGGTAATCCAGATTGCCCGTAATATATATATTTACATGTATAAAAAAAAATAATTTAAATTCAATGTGAATAGACGTCACGGATTTATTTTAGTTGTAATCATTTTATTTCTAACTTTGTTAATGAGTTTGCACGTAATATTAAACGTAACTTTTTACATTTCCGTGTATACATAACATTATATGTATTACTCTATTTAATATTCATACTTTGTTACGAAATAAATAATGTTTTTTACCGCATAGAGTTAAACTTTAAAAATAATACGAGTGCATAGAAAACCGTTTTAAGGGGTATGATGACATGATACTACACACATTTTTATACTTCGTAGTCCATTATGTGTACAATGTGGTTTTTTACTATAATGAACGCCACCATTTAATTATTATATTCTTTTCGTCGAGCGCCCGAGAAACGGTAATTATCGATTTTTTTTTTTTTTTTAATGCGGGCGTTGCAAATTTATGCGGGCCGCTTTGAACAATAATGATAAAACCATTCGCTTGAGTACAGATACTATAGTTCGTAGTGCACGTAGAAAAATATGAATACAATGTATCGCATCTGCGTCTCTGGCAGTGTTTTTGGATATGAGATCGACTGCGACCGAGTTCGCGGACCAATGTAGATCGATGTCTGAATATTTCCTAAAATATTGAAGCGTATACACACGTTTGTGTTCAATGGTAAAAACGCTGCGGGCAAACGTTGTTGGAAACGTTCTCGATCGTTCGAGAAAAATTATGTACCGAATGTTTTACCGTAAAACTCTTTAAAAACTGAGGGGATAGAAAATAGTTCATTGTGATCCTTTTCCGCGCACCACGAACACTATCGAAACAATACGCGGTATACCATTACGCATGTTTGTATATTATTATGCCGTCGTTCGGCGAATTCGTATATTTTATGCGCTCTCGGAGAACGGATTCGCATTTAAGTCAACGTAAACCAAAGCGGTGAAAAATATTTTCTCGTCCGACGTGTGTGATATGAATATAGTGTATAACGCGGACGCCCACGTTTACGATCGATACATTTCGAACGCTGCACTTTCTAAACCGAGAACGAAATACACGCGATCACGTGTGGATGCGTGACAAAAGGATCCAGCAATCTGTTTTTGCACGGGCCATTTCTGGCGGTGGCGTTCGTCTCGTAATGAATATACAACCTGGGGTACCGTTACGCAGACACACTCGTTGTCATGTCGAATCCCGAGGGAAACGGAATACGGTTCGAACAGTCGAAAAAATCGAAATATCGATCTCTACCAGTATATGTATTTTAATATTTAAGGCGTCGAGGGGCCTGAACTATTTGATATCGGCGTTCGAAAGAACCAAAACGTACAACCGACGCAACTCATACGCTCGTTCTCGTTTGTAAAATCGTCGAGAAACGCATTTTTTGGTCATCATCGCGAAAAGTGCCCTCATCACAACTATGCACCGATATTAAACCGTCTAGATTTTAATATATATTTATTACTGAACGATAGAATGGTCCGGGCTTGTTGAGAATTCCCATCTAGACTCGGTGATTGGGAAGTGTACGCTCCGGACCTATTAGCTAAGGTCAACTTTTACGGTCCCCGGTGAAAACTTACGCAAACCTCCCTCAGTTCCATGTCCCAACGTGGGCTCTTAATTCTTTATTAAACCAGCCAGCGTGTTGCGCACGATAAAATTTACCAACAAGACCCATTACTAATTATGTGACGGTGTTCGTATTTTTCATAATATTCTCGTCGTTTGGGTGTTCGTCCTTTTTTCTAAACCTATTTGCACACCTTTAATTAAGTTATACGTTTTTTAACGTATACAATTTTTTTACTTACTACTTTTCTACTTTACTTCTTTGCCCATTTTCCCGTGAGTTTACGATGAATAAAATAATTATCTCGTGGTGTCCGTCTCATAAAAAATCTCAAACACTGTCACGAGCACGTGTACGCACTTATAAGACAATAATCACTAAATGCAAGAAGGGTACATGTTCTCATATCATAAATTGTTCAGACAAGACAAAAAACTTAATATCACTATAAAAATTGAAAAATTAATATTTTATAGAAATTACAATAGTACGTAAGAATTGAAAAGATTTTTAGAAACTTTATAAAATTACACGTCATACGATGTTGTTTTTTTTTTCGGAAATGTTTCGTTTTTTGTAAAAGTTGTAATCCGTGGAAATTAAATGTTCAAAAACTATAATATGATACACAAAATAATAATTAAAAATATTTAAATTTCTAAAGCAAATTCTTCTGTTATTAAAACAGATAATACGGATCATTTTAGTTGGGCATTATTTATTAAAAATGATTTTATTCACAATACAAAAGATAACAATAATTTTAATACCAAAATAAGTCATTAATTTCAATGTATTCAATACTTCAATTTCCACATTTGATTGGCAGGGTTTACTCATTGTTGATTATTTAGACATATTGGTAGAGAAATTTAACTATAAAATATTTAATTAACAGTATGAATAAAGCCAATGCTATTTCATAAAGTAAATTTAAAAAACCAATACAATTAAAATATGGATAGCTAACGATAACTCTTAGTATCTCATTTAAAAATAGACAATAACTTTATAAAAAAAAAAAACTCAAAACACTTTTTGATATAAAACATGAACAACATTATATTAAATATAGAAATCTTTTGGATCTAATAACAAAAAAAAACTCATTGTTTATATTGTGTAGTAGTCTACTTTTTCTATCTAAAACATCTAAACCAATATGAAAACCACATGAAAATTAATAATGAATTTGGAAAAACCAATGACGTTTCATATTGTACTAAGAAAAAAGAACCTATTATAAACAGTCTAAACTGTTATAAACATTATAAACATTATTCTTAACAACAATGTTTCAAATATTCCTTTAACTAGCAAATATGAAATATTAAACAAATTAAATAATTATTATATTAATGTTGGAAAAAATATTTCTGATGATATAAATACTAATAATTATAATAAATTATATTGGAATGAATTAAATAAAAATTGCCATATAAATGATTCTATCCATCTTGACCCAATAAACCCTATTGAAATTTCTAATTTTATTCAAAAATTATTTTTTTAAAAAAATGGCTAATACTATTTTCAATACCTTTATCTATTATTTTTTATTTTTCAATTGTGTCTAGTAAATATCCTTCCGCATAAAAAAATACTGTTATTCCGTCTCTTTTTAAATAAAGACATAAATAACTTTATAGTAACTACAGACTCATTTCGTTATATTTAACCATCTCTAAAATGTTTGAAAAATGTTAAACAAAAAAAGACTAATGAGTTTTCTAAACAAACATGAATTTTTTTCGCCAAATCAATATGGTTTTCGTTCTAATATGTCAAACACAGACCCATTAGTTTAAACTTCCAACTTCATTAATAATAACTTAGATAAAATATTGAGAGTTTTAGGTATCTTTCTTGATTTAAAAAAAAAAACATTTGACAGTGTGAATCATGAATTATTAATAAATTAACTGTGGCATTAGAAGTAATGTTATTAATTTAATTTAATATTTTATTTCTAATAGATCTCAACAAGTTCGACTAGAAGAAATTCTGAGTGTTATAAATACTAATAGTTTTTTGGTGCTACAAGATAATGTTCTTGGCCCAATATTATTTATCGTTTACTATAGTATACTTTTAAATTTAAATACTGATGTCTTATGTTATGCAGATGATACAGTTGTACTGCAAAAGAATAAAGATTATAATAAATTATTTAAAGAATCAAATAAATGTCTTGATTTAATTAAGAATTGGTGTAAGAACAATAATCTTCAACTGAACTCAAATAAATCTAAATATATAATTTTTAATATTTAATATTTCTAATTGTATAAGTACGTCAAATAGTTTAAATTCTGACTTATGTAGAAATTCTTATATTTATAAATTTTTAATTTCACCTTGTAATTGTATTTCTCTAGAAAGAGTGTATAATATTAAATACTTAGGTACCTATTAATTTTCACTACAGATCAGTCTATTTTTAAGGTTCTTTGGTCAAGGGTTTAACATACTCCAGCCATATTAATGTACTATGTATTACTATAAATATTTTAATAACAATTATTTTAGATAAACCGAGATTTTTTTCTACAAAATTCGATATATACAAATCTTAATGTACAAACTTTTAGGATATCGTATGAACGTCAAACTTTATTATATTCGTATATATATAAAATTAAAAACTATAATAAAGATTCTCAACCATCACATGTTTACTATACAAGATTAAAACATAATAATAACCTTAATATTCTCTTGAATAGATCTAATTTTGGAAATCAAAGTGCTGTTATTAAAGGTATTTTGTTATTACGTAAATTCAATAATAATGTTTTTTCTTTTATTAATTATATTCAATACAAAAATCATGCACTAAGTATTCCATATTAGATGTATATATTTTTGTTTTGTTTTATATAATTTTCTATACTAGATTCATATTTCACTATGTTTATTGTAATCTGTTTATATATTTTATTGCATTTGTTGTTATAATTTAAAACGAACTTTCCGCATTCGAAAAAATCCGCATTCAAGCTTTTTGCTTATAGGATGAGTTGTAACTTTTGATCTTATGCAAGTTTTATCAAATCATGTTAAATCCATTTTGAGGCAATAAACCATTATGTTTTTATTTTTTCAATGAAATCGAAAAAGTAAATCGTACAAAATGTGTTGATAGAAAATTATTTTATAGCTCTTTTTTTTGTTTTTCATTTTTTCTTCAATCTTTTCCGGAGATATTAAGTTTCTTGTCTTTACCGAACAATTGATGAAATGTGAACATTTACCCCTCTTGCGTTTAGTTAGTCGTACTTAATTACTGTTCTGGTAAAAATATCACATTTTCAGGACGTGTGCCGCTTTAACACAAAATATCATGAACATTTTACAATTTAAACTGGACATGTGCTGCATTCATCGTGTGTATTCATCGAACTGAAACAACAAATGTGATCAAATAAAAATTATGGAAATGTGCTATTTTTTGCATTTATATGAGTTATACGCAAGTACAATAATCTCGGAACGATCACGGTTATAGAAGTCCCAACTTCACATATCTCGGTTACGCAGGCCCCAAACAAAAAGAGAGAATGCGATAACGTTCCCGTGGTTCGGAGACGACTGCTGCATACGATTCGTCGCGTAAACGTCCGCCAACCATAATGATTATACAGTAGATCCTCGATAGTCCAGATCCCCGATAAACCGGGTGAACGCAGTAATCCGGTCAACATATAAATCATAAAGCAGTATTGTGCGTGTATATATACATAATGTATTGATTAGTCGATTAAGAGAATGCGTTTTTGAAATAAAAGTTAAGCTTTATTCAGAAAAAAATACTGACTAATATACGTAAGTCTTATAATCATTCAGGTTTTTTTTTTTGTAATTCATTGTGTTAAAATTATTTGTTTGAAATAAAATAAGGGTTCAACAGTAATGGTTATTACCCTGTCCTAGTTTTACATAGTTATAGTATTTCCTAAATTAAGTGTTACGTTTAGATTGGATGTACAGCTTAAAATTTTATTTACAATTATTTAATAATATTTGTGGTGTTAAAAAAATGCAATAATGTAGTTACTTATTAGTTTTGCAATTTAAAGTGCAATAAACATAAAGGTAGTGGAAAAAAAAATAAAAGTCTTAGTCATTTGTGTAGGTCGGTGTTTCTTTAACTTTTTAAGATCACGGAACACCAAACAATAATATAATTTATGCAAAACCCCTATGAATTAAAATTCCACTATTTTCCTGTATGAAAATCATAAGCCATGGCCAACGGTCGTATTGAAGCCAAAGCGTTATTTTATCTGTAATAATCAAGGCTATGAATTTAATGAACTGAAAAACTATTAAATATGCATGCACATATGCACTAAAAACTTACAAAATATGCATAATAATATGCTCCAAAAATTCTTAAAATATGCTCTAATTTTTCAAAAATATGCAATAAAAACTATAAAAATTTAACATTTATGTTTATTTTTTTCATTATAATTATTTATTCATTTTAGATGGACAGCGGATTACATCAAACTAAAAGCGTATTAATAATATTTATGTTTATGATTGTCTAATGATTTTTATCATCTGTTATGTACGAGTTGATATCGGTAAATTAATTTAATCTCAACTTCAGTAGTACAATAGTACACGTTAAATACCCGAGTAAAAATAGAATAGTTTCAATGAAACTATACTAGTCATAGTTAATATAAATACATTTAGTATTTTAATGTCAATTTAGAACAGATTCACCAAAAAAATGTAAATATTACAAAAAAATCATTAAAACATGCATTTATATATGAAATATGCAAACATATGCAAAATAAGATTTGGTATTTGAACTAAAAATAAGTCAAAACAAATTTTGGCCGAATCAATTTTATTGTATAGTGTAGCAAAAAAAAAACATGCAAATGCATTAAATTCACAGCCCTGGTTAAATTACGTGGCCACGTGGCACGTACTAATTTTTCGTTATCGACGATAGTTTTTCTATCTTTTGTATATTGAATAAGTACAAAACACTACTAAGTTTTTATTGCTATTTATTCTACATTGCGTATTGTTACTGGCTATTATGTAAAATTTAAATATAATTATATTTTATAAATGTGTGAGCTTAACTCGACTATTTCCCACTAGTCATCTTTATTAAAATGTTTTCAAATTCATTTTTT
Source organism: Sipha maydis (assembly GCA_034509805.1). Classification (NCBI taxonomy): domain Eukaryota; kingdom Metazoa; phylum Arthropoda; class Insecta; order Hemiptera; family Aphididae; genus Sipha; species Sipha maydis. The sequence continues at coordinate 34,338 of JASXSY010001137.1, forward strand.
TTTAAATATTTTGAAAAAAAAAACACCTGAGTTTCGCGTAACCCTTAAATGATGTCCGGGGAACCCAGTGGATCCACGGAACACAGTTTTAGAAGCACTGGTGTTTGTTATCTTGAACAATCTCTGGACAATGTTCGGTCTGAATTCGTCCGGATTATCGAAGCTTTACTGAAATAGATCACGACGATAGTACACAATAAATTATTACACGTCGACGACGACGAAAAATCCGCGTACATCGATAACCGTCCGCTGTGGCGTAGGTAAGAGGAGTGGGTTTGGAGCAACACTCAGCCACCTTTGACAAATCCCAAATAGTAAATAAACAGGTAACAACAAAAATAATGATTACATAAATAATAATAGTGGCACTTAATGGTAAAAAAAAGGTTTTGTACATAAAAAAAATATTAGTATTAATATTTGGAAAAATCTACCTTAAATCGTATACCTGGAGAGATGCTCTACGGATGTGAAACAAGGACCATTGCAAAGACAGAAAGGAGAGGAATAGAAGCTTTCGAAATACTGTGCTACAGAAGAACGTAAAAGATAAGTTGGACCGAAAGAATCACTAATGAAGAAGTTGTAGAAGATAGGGTTTTAGAATTAAGATCATTATTAAAAAGTTAAGAAAAGAGATTATTTGATTGGAGGGGAGAGGTTATATACTATATATATAAATAATAATTACTTTTAATATTAGCTATTTATTTATTAACTGGGGTTTCGGTAATTGAAGGAGGGGATTCTATGGGGGTTTAATTTTTACTTTATTTTTGCACCTTGCCCAGTTCGACACTGTTCACGATAATGTAGATTTACATTTAGACTACTATATTTAGTACCCTTTAATTTTTCACTGTACAATGATTGTAATCGGAAACACAGACGAAATATAAAGATATACAACTGATGAATATACAAACGAAAACTGATCTTGATGAGGTGCGTCTAACGCGTTTTCGACGAAAAAACGAAAATAAACAATCACTGCTTAAAGGAAAACGCCTTGATAGTGACGTCGAAGTGCCCGTAGGTATATTGTAGGTAGCTGTAATGGGGTACATAAATGTATACATAAATATAAATCATATTGAATATATAATAATGTATATTTATGTATACGGTTCTAGCGATGGTATAGGTTGTTTTTTTAGTTTTCCGGAACCGTATCGATTCCTTCGCCGCCGGTATAGTTTTAATAAAAACCTATTGGTCCCCAACCGATATCGATCCCGTCAGAATTAATTAAAAACAGGTGAAAGTTAAAGTTATGTATATATATTTTATTACTAGGATTTTTTTTACGCATTTTAGGGACACAAACCGTGGAGGGACTAAATATATATATATATATATATATATATATATATATATATATATATATATATATATATATATATATATATATATACAGACGAAACGATCGAATTTATACCGAAAAGATGATACTTGTATAAATAAAGAGACACGTACACAAAGGCAACGGTAATAGTATTTATATTAAAATCGGTGTAATCAGCTAGAGAGAAAAAGGTAAAACCTCAAACTTTACCGGTTCTGGACTTATATCGATTGATCCGAGAAAAAGTCCTAGACAATGTGCACAACGACAGACCGGTCGACCGTCGAATATATTCAGTTAATAAATAGACGGGTAATCATCAACTCAAAACCGCATAATACCGAATACCTCATTTGTACGCCATTTTACAGTATTCGCGATGCGCACAGTAATCACTTCCCGTCGCGCACAACGTACCGAACAGGTACTGGTGTAGACGTGCAAAGGTGTTGTATCGTACGTATTGTACGCATTGATTAACGGTCATAATAAATTCACGTGTCCGACCCAAAATCAACGAAAAAGTTTTTTTTTTTTTTTTGATTACTACAACTACTGTGCACGACTATCATTATTTGTTTAGTACCTGACAGTCGAGTGAATTGTGTTGGAAATGCGTTTATATAGGCGCGACAATTATTTTCTACGTATACAAATCATTCGCGATACAAAAACGGGCGACACAGTCAGGGGCGGATCCACGGTTAGAGAGCAGTCGGTCTGACTGTTTCAAGAGGCCACTTACTTAGTCTGCAACCGGATAACAAATATACCAAATCATCTTGTAACAAAAAAACATAATATTGAAAACATTAACAATGATTTTATTTTACGGATGATTCCGTCTTGCATGGGATCCAGCACAGAGATGTTACACTGTACTATGGAATTAAACCAGTGACGTTATTCAGTGGGGGAGTGGGCAGCTAATGTATTTATCCCAATCTAGTATCACCTAGTATTCAATTCATGTTCGGCATACTTAAAAAATATTAGAAGTCTTCGAGAAGTCAATTTTATCAACAAATGTTAACCGTAAGTCAGATGAATGAATCCCCTCCCTAGATCCACTCTAAGACACATAACGCTTGCGCTAAAAGTCTACATTTTTTCGAAACGAAAATAACTGATTATTAAATGTAACTGTGTATAAAATTACAAAGTATTCTGGTTCGCGTTACACAAATTATTATTTTACACAGGCGTAACCAGACTTCGTGTTCAAAGTATGCAAAAAAGCTATGGACAAAAATTAACTTATAAAAAAATAGCAGTCTCCAAAACAGTAGAATATATTTTTTTATTTTCAAAAGCGTTTAGGGTATGCCTCTCTGGTCATGCTTACGTTGTTATAAAAATTATTATTTGTTTTCTAATTTAAATATTATACGTGCTATTGTGAATAGGTACGTACCAGTGTTCTACATGGTCCGGTACACATCAGTTCGGTTTGGTCCGGTCTTATGCTATAAAAATATGTGATGGATTGGTTCGGTTCGACTCCAAATTTTTATGGAAGATTTCAGTCCGGTTCTGGTTTAAATTATAATCATTTATGTGCGTTCCGGTTTCTAAAATATAATCAGATCGGTTCGGTCCCGGTTAGGTGGTTACGGCTCATTAAAAAATCCATTGAACAACGATTTTAAATTTTAAAGACATTACTTATAGAACTAATAACACGTGAATTATCATGGGAATCAATATTTCACTCCTGCGCCGTCGGTTTATGTACTTTGTAGATATAACTCAAGGCTTTTCGCGGTACCAATTAATAATCGAAAATATTTACAAGAATAACGGTTGCAATAATTATTGTTCTCGTTATGGCACGGGCGAAATAAAAGAGTACACAGCTGTCAAGCCGTCCGATAGAATTTTTATTTATGTACAATGTTTACTTTTTTTGATGTACTACGTATTATCAGTTTTCTAAAATTTTGTAATATTCTTCGAGCAGTTTAAATCTATACCGTTTACCGATTACGTGGTATATTTATAAACTTTCAAGCTCTTTTTTTTAGTTTGAATCGTTTGTCCGCTTTATCTAATAATATTATATTTTCGGTCCGGTCCGGTAGGAAAACAAAGTTGGAATTGGTCCGGTACGCTTCATAAACTATTACAGCCCGAAATATGTGTTAATGTTCGAACCGGTGGTCTGGTCTCGGGTCCTCTCTAACAAATTGTTTAAAATTTTTAGATCGATCCCTACAATTACGGATCGTGCAGAACACTAATAGGTACACTACATTATAACTTATTTTTACAATCGTGTGATTTGGAACATTAAGCGATAGCACGTCGATAAAAAAGTGTTGAATAATAAAAATGTGTACCTAATACGATTGTTACTGTAACATTTTCTTGCAAAAAAAAAAAAAAAAAAAACCGGATGGGCCTCGCTCTGCTGTACAGTTAGGGGTGGAGTGCACCTCGCTGATAGGATAGGTCATTATTATAATGGATTTGTTAAATTTGAATGCAATGATAGATATCATTGTATACGAATAACGATTCTGAACGGAGTTCATATGTTTGTCTAGGATATAATACATTGTTATTTATAAACATTGTAAAAAGTATATTTTATTTTGAAACGATAAATATATTTTTCAATTAGGATGGGTTGGCAGTTGCATACAGCGATATAGTTTGTCAGTCTAGAACATTCTACATTATATTATATTTTACATGTAATTTTATGTCAATATTCGATGTTCAAACGCTTATAAAAAAAAATTGTGCCTATGGATTTTATTAATTTTTGAATGGCATTAAGAACTACTTCTGTGGAATCTTCGATTAAATTTTCAAGTATTTTGTAGTAGCCAAATTTTTTTTATTACCGATTATAAAAATAAAATGTAAAAAAATCGAATATCTTAAATGCCTATAAGTGGCTTAAAAATCAATATAATATTTTGAAAAAAATATTGCATAAAAGAAATACCAATCTTAACAGCTGGTAGAAATTTCAAAAATCTGCTACTTATACTTTTTGAATTATAACAAATATTTAAAATCGTTTGAGAATAAATCGATATTTTATGCAATTTCAAAATATTTAAATTTCAAACAGTCATAAAATTTTTTCCTATATGTCCGGAAGAAATTTTTTTAAAGATTTTTGAAGAGTAGCTCATAGATAACCTAGTGTTAAAATTTTGAACCTTAAGTATGAACAGAAAAAATTTATGAATTTTTATCTTCAAAATAACTTGCAAATTATCGTGATTTTTACACATTTTATACAAATTTGAGCATTAAGGGTTTATAAAAAAAAATTGAGTTAACCGATCACCGATATTTTTTAGTTACGATAAGTTTAACTTATTATAAACCTAGTATAAAATTTTCAAGAGTTTTCGCTCAACCAATTAAATTTTATAGATGTTTAAAAACAAAAATTTTACAAAAATCGAAAATTTAAATTGTCTATAAATAAGTCAAAATATGTCAAAATACTTTGAAATCTTAACCATGTATAGAGAACATCAATATAAAGATTTGGTGAAAATTTCAAGTTGTTGCGGTTTTTCATTTTTGAGTTAGAGCATTTTAAAAAAAACCGATATCTTTGTCAGTCTAGAATATTATACATTATATTATATTTTACATGTAATTTTATGTCAATATTCGCTGTTCAAACGCTTATAAAAAAAAATTGTGCCTATGGATTTTAATAATTTTTGAATGACTTTAAGAACTACTTCTGTGGAATCTTCTATTAAATTTTCAAGTATTTTGTACGAGCCAAATTTTTTTTATCACCGATTATAAAAAAAAAATGTAAAAAAATCGAATATTTTAAATGCCTATAAGTGGCTTAAAAATCAATATAATATTTTGAAAAAAATATGACATAAAGGAAATACCAATCTTAACAACTGGTAGAAATTTCAAAAATCTGCGACTTATACTTTTTGAATTATAAAAAATATTTAAAATCGTTTAAGAATAAATCGCTATTTTATGCAATTTCGTAAATATTTAAATTTCAAACAGTCATAAAATTTTTTCCTCTAATTCCGGTAGAAATTTTTTTAAAGATTTTTGAAGAGTAGCTTATAGATAACCTCGTGTTAAAATTTTGAACCTTAAGTATGAACAGAAAAAATTTTATGAATTTTTATCTACAAAATAACTTGCAAATTATCGTGATTTTTACATATTTCGTATAAATTGTAACTTTGAGCACTTATAAAAAAAAATTGTGACTTACGATTTTAGATTTTTTTTTATCAGTTAAGGAACAACTTATAAGAAACCTTGTATTAAATTTTCAAGATTTTCTAGGCAGCCAAAAAAATTTTATCGTTATTTAAAAAAAAAATACTTAAAAATATTGAAAATTTCAATCGTCTATAAATAGCTTAATAAAAGTCAAAATACTTTGAAAATTTAATGGTGTATAGAGAACGCTAATCTAAACATTTGGTGAAAATTTCAAGTATTTACATAGATTAGTTTTTGAGTTATAGCAAAATAAAAAATTTGATTATGTCAAAAACTGGTTTTGCGTAAAAACTCCCGTTTTTCCCAAATTTTTTTATGGTTTTTCCCGTCGCATTTAAAAAATATTGGAAATTTTTTACTTTTGACCCCCCAAAGTACCAAATAGATTCACTTTCCTTTCAGAAAAGTTGCTACATAAGGCAATCGAAGCATTTTAACTGCCCCAAAACGTGTCGACAGACACAAAAAAAAAAAAAAAAAAAAAACACACATCATTGTAAAATCAATACATTCTTCACTCCGTTCAGAATCTAAAAACATTTAAAAAACAACGACATGCACAATCGTCAGGTCGTTAAGATAATCCATATTGTTTATTGCATAACAGTTTTATTTTATTACAATACCTATACATAGTTGATGTCAGACAAACGTGGAAAACCCAAATATACGTCGTGAATTTCTATAAATTATTTTTAGATTCTGAACGGAGTGAAGAATGTATTGATTTTACAATGATGTGTGTTTTTTTTTTTTTTTTTTTTTTTTTTTTTTTTTTTTTTTTTTTTTTTGTGTCTGTCGACACGTTTTGGGGCAGTAAAAATGCTTCGATTGCCTTATGTAGCAACTTTTCTGAAAGGAAAGTGAATCTATTTGGTACTTTGGGGGGTCAAAAGTTAAAAATTTCCAATATTTTTTAAATGCGACGGGAAAAACCATAAAAAAATTTGGGAAAAACGGGAGTTTTTACGCAAAACCAGTTTTCGACATAATCAAATTTTTTATTTTGCTATAACTCAAAAACTAATCAATGTAAATACTTGAAATTTTCATCAAATGTTTAGATTAGCGATCTCTATACACCATTAAATTTTCAAAGTATTTTGACTTTTATTAAGCTATTTATAGACGATTGAAATTTTCAATTTTTTTAAGTATTTTTTTTTTAAATAACGATAAAATTTTTTTGGCTACCTAGAAAATCTTGAAAATTTAATACAAGGTTTCTTATAAGCTGTTCTTTAACTGATAAAAAAAAATCTAAAATCGTAAGTCACAATTTTTTTTTATAAGTGCTCAAAGTTCCAATTTATACGAAATATGTAAAAATCACGATAATTTGCAAGTTATTTTGTAGATAAAAATTCATAAAATTTTTTCTGTTCATACTTAAGGTTCAAAATTTTAACACTAGGTTATCTATAAGCTACTCTTCAAAAATCTTTAAAAAAATTTCTACCGGAATTAGAGGAAAAAATTTTATGACTGTTTGAAATTTAAATATTTACGAAATTGCATAAAATAGCGATTTATTGTCAAACGATTTTAAATATTTTTTATAATTCAAAAAGTATAAGTCGCAGATTTTTGAAATTTCTACCAGCTGTTAAGATTGGTATTTCCTTTGTTTCATATTTTTTTCAAAATATTATATTGATTTTTAAGCCACTTATAGGCATTTAAAATATTCGATTTTTTTACATTTTTTTTTTATAATCGGTGATAAAAAAAATTTGGCTCGTACAAAATACTTGAAAATTTAATAGAAGATTCCACAGAAGTAGTTCTTAAAGTCATTCAAAAATTATTAAAATCCATAGGCACAATTTTTTTTTATAAGCGTTTGAACAGCGAATATTGACAAAAAATTACATGTAAAATATAATATAATGTATAATATTCTAGACTGACAAAGATATCGGTTTTTTTTTAAAATGCTCTAACTCAAAAATGAAAAACCGCAACAACTTGAAATATTCACCAAATCTTTATATTGACGTTCTCTATACATGGTTAAGTTTTCAAAGTATTTTGACATATTTTAACTTATTTATAGACAATTTAAATTTTCGATTTTTCTAAATTTTTCGTTTTTAAACATCTATAAAATTTAATTGGCAGACCGAAAACTTTTGAAAATTTAATACAAGGTTTATAATAAGTTAAACTTATCGTCACTAAAAAATATCGGTGATCGGTTTAGTCAAATTTTTTTTATATACCCTTAAAGCTCAAATTTGTATAAAATGTGTAAAAATCACGATAATTTGCAAGTTATTTTGTAGATAAAAATTCATAGAATTTTTTCTGTTCATACTTAAGGTTCAAAATTTTAACACTAGTTTATCTATAAGCTACTCTACAAAAATCTTTAAAAAAATTACTTCCGGACTTAGAGGAAAAAATGTTATGACTGTTTGAAATTTAAATATTTACGAAATTGCATAAAATAACTTTTATTCTCGAATGATTTTTAATATTTGTTATGATTCAAAAATTAAAAGTCGCAGATTTTTGAAATTTCTACCAGCTGTTAAGATTGGTATTTCTTTTATGCAATATTTTTTTCAAAATATTATATTGATTTTTAAGCCACTTATAGTCATTTAAAATATTCGATTTTTTTACATTTTTTTTTTATAATCGGTGATAAAAAAAATTTGGCTCGTACAAAATACTTGAAAATTTAATAGAAGATTCCACAGAAGTAGTTCTTAAAGTCATTCAAAAATTATTAAAATCCATAGGCACAATTTTTTTTTATAAGCGTTTGAACAGCGAATATTGACAAAAAATTACATGTAAAATATAATATAATGTATAATATTCTAGACTGACAAAGATATCGGTTTTTTTTTAAAATGCTCTAACTCAAAAATGAAAAACCGCAACAACTTGAAATATTCACCAAATCTTTATATTGACGTTCTCTATACATGGTTAAGTTTTCAAAGTATTTTGACATATTTTAACTTATTTATAGACAATTTAAATTTTCGATTTTTCTAAATTTTTCGTTTTTAAACATCTATAAAATTTAATTGGCAGACCGAAAACTTTTGAAAATTTAATACAAGGTTTATAATAAGTTAAACTTATCGTCACTAAAAAATATCGGTGATCGGTTTAGTCAAATTTTTTTTATATACCCTTAAAGCTCAAATTTGTATAAAATGTGTAAAAATCACGATAATTTGCAAGTTATTTTGTAGATAAAAATTCATAGAATTTTTTCTGTTCATACTTAAGGTTCAAAATTTTAACACTAGTTTATCTATAAGCTACTCTACAAAAATCTTTAAAAAAATTACTTCCGGACTTAGAGGAAAAAATGTTATGACTGTTTGAAATTTAAATATTTACGAAATTGCATAAAATAACTTTTATTCTCGAATGATTTTTAATATTTGTTATGATTCAAAAATTAAAAGTCGCAGATTTTTGAAATTTCTACCAGCTGTTAAGATTGGTATTTCTTTTATGCAATATTTTTTTCAAAATATTATATTGATTTTTAAGCCACTTATAGTCATTTAAAATATTCGATTTTTTTAAATTTTATTTTTATAATCGGTGATAAAAAAAATTTGGCTTCTACAAAATACTTGAAAATTTAATCGAAGATTCCACAGAAGTAGTTCTTAATGTCATTCAAAAATTATTAAAATCCATAGGCACAATTTTTTTTATAAGCGTTTGAACATCGAATATTGACATAAAATTACATGTAAAATAAAATATAATGTAGATTGTTCTAGACAGACAAATGATATCGGTTTTTTTAAAATGCCCTAACTCAAAAACGAAAAACCGCAACAACTTGAAATTATCATTAAATATTTATATTGACGTTTTCTATACATGGTTAAAATTTCAAAGTATTTTGACATATTTTGACTTATTTATAGACAATTTAAATTTTCGGTTTTTCTAAATTTTTCGTTTAAAAATAAAATATACTTATATAATATTTATAAATAACATTGTATTATATTCTAGACTAACATATCATCTCCGTTCAGAATCGTTTTTCGTATACAATGATACCTATCATTGAATTCAAATTTAACAAATCCATTATAATGACCTATCCTATGAAGAGTCGCACTCCACCCCCAAGTGTACAGCAGAGCGAGGCCCATCCGGTTTTTTTTAATATTATCATTATTGATATTACACATTAGACACCTATTGTTATATTATTATTTTTATCTCATTTCCGGTGAAAACTGTTTGTATTACGTGTTTCATTTTTTCCCTTCAATAAGCTAATAAATAATTATAGTTGTATGCAATTTGACCAGTTAAAAAAACTTTATTTATAATTTCAGTTTAATGTCGGTTATTATTTTTTAAGAACAAGTAGAACTATATTCACGACGATAAAAACTATTAAACATTATTTGTATACCTATTATAAATGTTTTGTTAAAACGACCGAACAATAGTCAGACATTATTCCTTTCCAAACACTTCAAAAATATAAAAGACAGATAAATAACAATTAAACGTTGAAAAAAAAAATCACCCGGTGTATTATTACAACGTGCACTATCATCGTGTAGGATGACGACCCGGTACGTATTAATATTGCAGCGGGCGTATACACCACATATTATCCAATATTATTTTTAAGTTATGTACTAATGCAATTTCGTGGACGGAAAATCGATCGACGTGGCGGCTGCAGATAGTGAACGTGACGAACATAAATTATTAACGTGTCGTTTCGTTTTCTAATCTCATAAAAAAAGCGTTTTTCGCGTGTGCGTTTCAATACATAGAGTGTCCAAATAAGGTTTAATAATTTCAATACAGTGGGCGTCGCTTTTAAGACTTAAGGATATAAGGTTCAGCGGCTGAATAAATTCAAAATTCGCTTGGAGCGGTACGAACGTATACATAAAAAAAATTTTAAAAAATCGGTTATAAGACTCACCACTTCCAAGTCTTAAATTTCGAAAGAAAATCGTATGATGTAAACTTCTGCGTTGGTAATAATGTATTGACGTCGCAGTTGAACAACCGTCAAACAAAGACATTCTAAAAGCTCTAGAATTGTTGAGGAGAGCTGGTCATCACCGAACTATTTATTTTATTCTCGTATACACTACACGAGTAGTATATCTCCAAAATAATTAAAAATAATAAAAAAACGCAAATCAAAATCACAAATGTTTTTAATCAATAAATATACATTTTTATTAATCAAAATACAATATATTTATTTTATAATAAGTATTATGTAATACCTTATATGTAGTAAAAGCAAAATAAAATTAGTAATTGTAATCAGATTTTTGTTAGTGTTTTTCTTTTTTTCACTTCACCTATAACATTCATTTTATTACAAAACTCACTTTATGTTGATCCCAAATTGAGTCTTATAAGCGGCACGCCACTGTATCTCCTTTGTTAAAAAAATATATTATATTATTCAGTATTCCTTCGCTCTTATATCTATAAACCTTTACAGATAAAAAGTATTACGGCGAAATGCAAAAAAAAAAAAAAATATGTTACGAAAAAATTACTTTTATTTTGTTATTTTTGTAAAATTGAATACTGTAATTTTATAGCGGTTTAGTTTTCTGAAAACGTTGCCAGTGCCAACTGTTCTATTTCATAAACTTATGATATCGAATATATTATTTTCTAATTTACAAAATAATAGTATTATGTAACGTTATCTGGTTTGTGCTTCCGGCAAGCTCCACTATATCAACTATTTTTCCATAAACATATTGATTTATGACGGATAAAAATATTTTTTGCTAGGTAATTGAAAACTTTTTAAGAATTAGAATCATTTGATTATAAAAAAAAAAAAAAAAATAATTTCAATAAAACCTTAAAGTGTCAGAATTTATATTAACTAATAAACCAAGTTTCTAAACATGTTGTGAATTATTGAACAATAAAATTAATGTTCGACATTCCCTGTTAACGTGAGAAATTTTAATAAGTGAATCCTCGTCGGACACCCTGTATACGCCGTGTACGAATTCCCATTTTATTCTCAACGACGCTGTATTCTGACCTTTAATCATGAGAAGCGTACATTCTTCAAACCGGCTGCGACACGACGAAAACGTCCAAAAAGTGGTTTTCCAACGCTCCGCGTATTTTACCGATGTTAAAATGTGAACGCGAGCAGTTCATGACTACGGGTTTAAGCGCTTCACATTGAAAAAATCACGTGTAAATGTATGATTACGTAACGCGCGTCGGTGGCAAAATCGTTCATCTGAAATTATTCCCATAACAATTGTACAATATAGTTAATCCGTGTCCTTTGTGTCCGGCGTACTTGGCGCGCAGAACGGACCGTGTGAGTTTTTAACGATCGAACGGTCCGGGGAGAATGTTCGTAACTGCTGAAAAGATTTCCGGGCTCCCGACAAAGTTCCCATTCGCTTGGAACAGCCGAGAACCAGAGGGACTGAAAACTTTTACGGTGCGCGTGTTCATTTCTCGTATTTCGACTTATCTGAGGTTTTCGAGTAGGTACATTTTTACGATCCAAAAGACGTTACTGTTCTATTACCTGATGAAATGTGACGGCGTATCATTCGCAAGGTGTAACGATGCATTATTTCTCTCCGTTTTGACCCGCTTTATCTGTGAATAACATACCGGTACCATATATGAACCATATATTATATATATATATATATATATATATATATATATATATTTATGAATACTTACCGGACGATTTTATTTTTCGATTTTCATGTTACCTTTATTATCGGATAGTTATTTTATTTTTTTTTTCACGATATTGAGATGTTTTATTTAATTTCGATGATTTATTTCGTAGAGTGTACAAATCCGCTCCCCGGTCACCATCCATTCGATTTCAATTTACACTAAAAATCAGACGGTCAAATTTGCTTTAGTAGTGTCAACAAAATCCAACATATGCCGTATTGCTTGTTTGTATGTCTGTAACTTGATAGAACGAACTGCAAAAGTCCATCGTTTTCATTTGAAATCAACGAATCTGTTCGTCGGTCGTGACATCTGCTTCATATGTTTCGTTGTTTTAAGTTTTTCTGAACTTTGCGGAATCCAATTCTTCTTCCAACCTAGTCTTAATCATTTCAAACAACAATTCAAATCGACTTATCGATGCTAGTGCGTTATATGTACTTTGCTAAAAGTTATTCCATGCAATACGATTATTTTTTGTTACGAAATTTTAAAAATAACCGTACTCAACGTAATAAGCCAGGATCCAACAAACGTTGCTCACCGAAGAACGATAAAAAAAATACTCGGCTATTAGAAAGTAGAGTAAGAAAATACATTAATAATAAATATACTTATATACATAATGAACACAATATTCACAATAAAATTTTACTGTAAGTACATGTACAGGTAGTCCTCCTATATGTTTAAAACGTAAGTAGTGTAGAGATATTTTACAATATTTAAGCAAACCATAAAAATAAAAATAAATTTAAAAAAAAAAGAAGTGCATATAGAGAAGGAATTTCTGTTTAATTTAATCAACTTTCAAAATTAAAGTGTCATCATTGGGTGGCTTCTTTCTTCAGTGTTAATTACCATGTTATTTTACTCTTATCACATATATTCATTATGTCTAGTTATATAGATTGTATATTTCTTCTTAAAATAAAAATTTAAAAAAAATGTACATAACATTTTTTTTTCTTAACCAACGATTTTGATTCATCAAATATTTTGACACAAATTTATGTTTGGGTGATTTTAAAAATTTCACACACACATTGTGGATCCCCGAGTTACCCTATACGGACCCTCTAGGGGTCCATGGACCACTGGTTAAGAACCCCAGGTATATAGTATATAGTATTAATTATAAATGGTGACTGCAGTCTGGTAAGGTAATAACATCGAATTAAGTAAATTATTAATTTTAAATGTATACTTATATAGCCATATCTATAAATAGGTAGATGGGGGGTTTACTCATAAGTCGTAAATCATAATTTATTTATTTATTTATTTATATAATTAAACGGGCATAGCCCTATAACAGTTATAAATCGACATAATAACATAATAATAATCATTATAGAACAAATTAATTACATAATTAATATAATTCAATTTCATTTTTAAGCCGAACTCTTTTCTTTCTCATAATGAAGTAATAACATTGATTCCTGGAATGTTTAATAATATTGTTAACTATTATCGAAATCAAAAATAAATAAAATTGAATTTTAATTTTTGTGGAATATCTTATCGACATGTTTTCGTAATAAATTCAAAACTATTATTTTAATAAATAACGTGTACAATAACGCGTTAGTGCGTTGCATCATAGAAATTACTCTTTAAAAGTAATTGCTTTACAATTGCGTTACTTTAAGTAAAATACAGTGAGATTACTGCTGCGTTACTGAAAAAGTAATTGCGTTACAGTAATTTGTAACTTGCGTTACGTTACTTCCCAACACTGTAATTTATACAATATCGTTTGCATCGCACCGTCTGAAAATCGACCCAAGTTTGTACATAAAGTTATTTCAAATGACAATAAGCACACGTATAACGTGAAAACGTATGCGTTGTAAATAAACAAATCAGCTACTGGTAAATAATCGTTTACGTTATAGGTTATCGTTTAAAATTACAATCCCTTGTTATTAGGGGGGGGGGAGTTATGTGAGATTTAATTTCTTTTTTTTATATATAAGGAGCTCCGAGAGCAAAAAAAAAAAAATAAATAAATAAAAAACAATGTTATGAACCGTTGCTCTATTACAAATTTCCTGTTACGTCTGATTCTTACAAAAACATCAGTTTTATCCGTGCGTAGGGAGACTTGGGCGGAGTGTACGCGACAAAACGTACAATTTTATTTTGATATTTTATTTTTCCTATTCTGTTTATACCGGTTTTTTTTTTACCAAAACACTGAGGCCTGTGACCAAGAGTTATTTTTTACTCAAAGTTCATTTGGTTAGGCGCGAGATTAAGCACGTGCGACAAAACAATTGTGTCGATCGAATTAAAGTTGTTCGTAAATTATAATGTGTTTTTAATGAAAACGAAACACTACATGGATCAATGGCGCGTGGCAAGGATCTTACGAACGGGATACCTATTGTCCCATCGACGTGATTTGCACGGACTGGAGAGAAATGAGAACGGCCGAACTGTTTGTTAGCGCCCTGTTCTTTGAAAAACTTGAAGTGTACGAGTTAACTTCAAAAGTTTCATCGGTTCGTCAGTCGTCGCCCACTGAATTGGCATTGACGAAACGGTGCAGTGCAACGAGTTCCATCGACTGTCTTTTGCGTACCGTTTAACCACGCGGTACACACAGTAAGCGCCAAATACTGTTTTGGCTTAAGTCGATGCGACGCCAATGTCAGCATAAGACTGGACCAATTTATCATATAAAAAAAAAAGGATCACTATTAGTTCGATAGAATAAATATTATGCATTTACAATTATAACCACTATGCATGTATTATGATAATTATAATAATCAACTATATCAAAATAATAAATAATAAACATAGAAGGAAGAGGGGCACCCTCACAAATTAAAAAATATATACATTAAAATGCGCCGCAGACGCGCTGCTATAAATAATGAATAATATACTAATCTAAATAATTTTACAAAAACAGGCAATGTATGTATATAAAAATAAAATGCTCTGCCTGACAACGAGCGAGAGCTGGTACCTACCTGTCGTAGCCCTAATCCGTGTGGTTCCACCCACGCGACCGCGACAAACGCGTGCGACGGATAAAGGACCACCAAAAGATTTCGTCGGAGTTCAGTTCACAAAATGGAGGGTTGACTGCCCGGTTGATCTGACACGATGATTTCGGACGTCGCGTGTAATCGAATGCAGATCGATGCCCGATCCCCGCGGCCAAGATTTATAATAATTGACGGGAGCAGTGCAACACACAAGGCGTTTCCGTCACACCAGGATTGAAAACCCCGACGGCAATATACATCAACCGAACGTCGCGGACGTACGATGTTGCCAGAGCGATTGGCGAAGTCCGCACAACACAGCGTCGAAACCGGCAACAACCGCAACAGAAAAAAAGGGTCGGCACAGCCGATTAGCTTGCCTGACTGCAAGTGCCGCGCCAGAAGTAGTTCCGCCGCGATAAAAATGCGCTGGCAGAAAATTCGGGAAAATTCCCCACGGCACGTTATCGGACCGGTTGTCGCGGCTAAGTACACATATTAAGGCTCGTTCGAACGAAAATACCTAACACCCGTTCGCGGATGATCTCTAGCACGACGGCAACATAATGTATAGTGGTGACGTGTACGTCGTGCATAGAGATTACAATCCCGACCCAATTTTATGATCCCGGGATCACGGGATATTTAGCTATTAATCTCGGGATCCCGGGATTATCCCGAAATTTAATAAGAAAATATTTAAAAGAATTATGCACAATTTTGTTTTATTTAAATATTTGTATTATTATACATAAGAAAAGATATTAGTTAATAAAGTTTATATTAGTTAAATAAGTTTATAAATATACATTGGTTCTAATTATTTTGATAATATGAACGCAGGAATAGTAGAGCGTCTAATGTTCCGTCTCCCAGTCTGCTTCTTAGCTTGTTTCCAATATAGGCTGCTGCTGAGAATGCACGTTCGGACTCGATACTTGTAAGAGCAATAGACATTAAGTACTTAAATGCTAGCTTTAAGTGATGCCCGCGAGTTCCTCCATTTTCAAATAAATTCATCTCTTTTTTGATTATTTTTATCAAATCAGTTTCTTTTTGTGTTATAGGATCAATTGTTCTTTTACTTTTTCCTATTTCAAGCTCCAACTTTTCTTTCAATGTCAATTGAGTGAGTGTAATAGATTCACTTTCTGTTTGTTCAAAACAATGTTGTTTTTCTTCATTAGGTATCATTAAGCGTTCATTATAATGTATCCTTTCAATTAATTTTATTATTTGTTTTCTAATAAAATCATTTTTAGGGATTAAAAATATATCTTTCAAAAATGTAATTTTATCATAGTCATCATGAGGATTCTATAAATAACACATAACATAATATAATATAATCTTAAAAACACGTTAATTCATAATTCATAATTTATAATCGGGGAATTGAATTATATAGTGCTGTTACACAGTCCCGGGAATCCCAGGATTTATTTATACTGGTCCCGGTATTCTCGGTACCTAAAAGTAGTCGGGATCTCGGGATTCGAAATCCCGGGATTGTAATCTCTAGTCGTGCACGATCCATGTTTGGACTTGCGTCGCGAAATCATCGGTCTTGCGTCCGACCTCTACGCGGTGCGACCGTTACCGGTACAGTATCTTCGTGTTATTATTTTAGCGACTGATTAGCATTGGATATGAAGACGATAATTCAACGTTTGTTTCCAATGTGCGCACGTGCCGCACGTTATTAATATCGTTTGCGCGGTTTTGGGACCACGACAGCGGTGAGCTTTTAAGGAAATCCGCGGTGGCGGGTGCGGCCTATAGAGTAATAATAAAAACGAGAATAAAATACCGCTGGTAGAAACTTCGTTTGATTAAAATTAAATTCATCGTACATATTTCCTTGTTTTTTTTTTCTCTCTTTAATATTTTTTCGTTTCTGCATTTGTCGGACGATCATCGTCGAGTTCAAGAAACGTTTCGCGTTCAAAGTTTTAAAAACTTTGAACGTCGGTCACGGGGTACTCCGGTAGCAACCGACGTTGAACCAGGAAATCATCCGAGAGGGGGGTGGGGGTGGGGGGAAGGATAAAAAATATGGCTCAGTCGCGGTTTAATCTCTATAGAACAGCCACAACCCGTTGGCTAAAAATACGCCAGAGCGTACAACGTGCGACGCACATTCGGTACGACTAAATACGCCGACGTCCTGTTGCGACAACGTACTCTTAGTAAATTCTTCGTATTTAAGTACGAGTCCGCACACTGGACACTACGCGTCAAAAATCGGGTTCGTCTGATAAGCTATAGTACATTCCGAGTTAGATTATTTTATGTGAACAAAATCTTTCGTAATTCCTGAAATTGTTTTTAAAATTTAATAACAAATTTTGTCAACTATTACGGAAGAATAAAAACTCATACCTAGTTGAAATGAAAAAAGGCCAGTGCTATATGACAAACGTTTAGGGACTTATCAGAATATCGGTTACAAAAAAGAGGTATGGAAAGACATAGCTCAGGGTATATTGTAAGACGCTGTTGAGCTGTTTGCGATATTGAGAAAATTTTTTGCGTTGTTGGAAATACATTTGTATGTTGTTGATAATGTTATAATCAGGGCTCAGAACTTATAGCTCTAAAAAAAGTGGTTATAAGCGCTTAGATATGCTCTAAAAAGTATTCATATAAGCGCTTAAATATGTACTAAAAATACTAAAATATGCAAAAAAAAACGTTTGTATACAAAAATTATTATTTTATTATTATTATTTATTATATTATTTTATTATTTTGGCTTCGATTATTAAAAAAAAATTGAATAATATTACATTGGAATTAATGTACTTGATTGTATCATGTGGTACTCATTTATTCTGCGATTGTTCTGTTAAAAAAAAATATACCCGAATACTTAAAAACTATAAAAATAAAATACTACAGTAACTTTTCCATGTTAACTATAACAGCATCCAAAATTTTGAAATAAGCATTAACTCTAAAATGAGTTTCAACTGAGTCAGATTCAGTAGACTGACATTCTGCACCAGTGGTTGTTGACAAAACAGAACCTTGAAGTAAATTTGGTTCATATCTTTTTCTTTTTGATCCTAAAATAATAGGTACCTTATAAATATGCGCAGTTAAAATAATATTTACTTAAGATTTAAGAATAAAATGAAATACTTCAAATACTTGCTTTCTTTTTCATGGGCAATTTCCAAAGATAAGTTACATTTTTCAGCAAAACTTTGAATGTTTTTCCATATATCATTAAATCCCTCGTTTGATCTTGCTTCTTTCAGACCTTGTATAACTCCTTTTATTATATCATTTGCCTTTCCCAATGTAGCAGTCTTTTCTTGAAACATATTACATAGTATGTTTATAGTTGACAATACATTATGTAAAATGAACAAGTGTACCAAAAAGGACCCATTTTCAAGGTTAGAAAGGATTCCTGAAATATTGTTTAGTATATTAATTCAGATAAATAAATAATTTTTTTTAACCTATTGATTCATTAACACTTTTATCAACTTCATTATATATATCATATATTTTCACATAAAGACGACAAAATTTGGGGGGGGGGGGGCTATTACAATATTTGGGGGGACTAAGTCCCCCAAGACCCCCCCCATTTCCGCTTATGATGAACAATTAATATGACTATAATTACTTGTTATTTTTAAGAAAAAATTTTTTAGGCTAGGTACTAAAAAAAATCATGCTAAAATCCAAAAATAAGCGAAAAAAAGCAAAATAGCACTTATACTCCGAAATATGCAAAAATATGCAACATAAAATTTCGTATGTAGCTTCTTACTTATCTGAAACAAATTTATAGCTCACATAGGTACCTCTAGGACCAGTGGCGCAACTTAATAATAAGGGGCCCATGTGAAAATTTCTGGACCAGGGCCCTTACCTAATAGTAAAAATGAAAAACAGTCATACGTTGTTAACTTTTAATATATTTTTAGAAAATATCGTTTTATTTTATGTTATGGTTAATATAATTTATTGTAATCAATGTATTTAATATTATAGGAATAATATAGTAGGAATATCGTATATGAAATTTTTAATCTAGGGGCCCCTCAAGAACGGGGGCCCCTGTGAATTGCACACCCAACACTCCCGATAATTGCGCCACTGTCTAGGACCTCTCAAAAAAATATGCAAATGCTAGAAGTTATGAGCCCTGGTTATAATAATAATATTACGGGTGAGGAAGTTGGTGAAATGGTTCAAAAATTATATTTTTGAAAAACCAACGATGTCATAATTTTGTGGGAATTATGGGTATTTTAGTGAAGTTAACTTGTAGAATTACCAAGTCAACAAATCAGATTTACGGATTTCATCTGTTATTTCAATATATTTTGTTCAATCTGGATACAATTCGTATTTCGTAATAACATTCATTGAAATGTAATTATAAATTAATATAAATATATAATACTATTTACAAAACTATTGTTTCCTTATCGTAGTTTATTTCTATACAAATAAATAAAAATACTTATTAAAAACTATACAGATAATGTTTTGGTCGAAATGTATTTATTTTGGCAATGTTTATTAGTTATATTGTTATATTATATATATTATAATATATAATATATAATTATATTTTTAGTATATTTATATAAATCATGATATTTCAGTATAGTTCAGAGTAGAGTTATAAATGTGACCTTTAATAGAGGGGCAGAGGGAATGTAATGCGTTGTTTACAAAAATCCTTAGAATAGACTCTGACATAGCTAATGAGTTCAAAACAGACGGTAATTTTTGTTCAATTATTTTTAACATCAATATCATTGTACTATACATATTTTAACATAATATTTATATATCGTAACATAATTACATACTATTCATACATTTTGTTTGTTAATTTAAGTTTTATGTACAAGTACCTATATATTTAATAAAACAGAAATTTTAACGAAACCCAGGTATATAAAAGTAAAAATAATTAATTATTGACGTATTTATAGTGCCACTAAACTTCTTCGGCAGGTGAAATAAACCAATCCGCAAAATGGTTTCGTGCATCGGTCACACGTCTAGTTGGTTTATTATACCTGATTTTATGTAATCGTTAACTTCCATTTATCGCAGTGCAGGTTACCGATATTTCAAAAGGTTTTTAGTTTTTTTTTTTTTTTTCGATTTTAAGAAAATTGTAAAGAATAAACACATCAATGTTATACTAGTTGTAAATGCTCGACTTCAATTCTTTAATGAAGGAACCACCAATTGTGAACCGTTATGCCGAAATCGTTTTCGACGATGCGTCGAGCTCTAGATGTTCGGTAATTCGTTATTCGTTCTGTTAAATTTTTTCCAGGGAATGGTCTTAAAATATTTTCTTTTGACGGAAATTTTTCATCTCCAATTATTACTAATGGAAAACATGTTTCAGTACCTAGCAACTTTTTGAGTTCTGCGACATTTGAAGTAGAACGATTATCTGTCAGCTACAATTTTCCAAAATTGCTTTGTGAAAATAAACCACCATCGCTGTTGTGCCCGTGTGCACCAATATCTGTCATAATATACTTATAATCGGCGTCGATGACTGCGATGAGTACGGTTGAAAATGTACAATTACAATTGAAGTATAAAGAACTCGATTTTTTTTTTTTTTTACAAAAAAACTGAAACATGTTTGCCGTCGACAGCTCCGATACAATGCGGAGTATTTCACTTAGAAAAAAATCGATGGACGCATTACTTCAAACTTTGTTCAGTGTTTAACATGTGGAATAAATAATGCATATGTACGCTTTGTTGCTCAAATCTCGACGTCTCGTCTTACAAACTGAATAATAGTGTTTACATAAAGTTGGTAGTGGTGATACCGCGTTGGTGGTAAGTGATAGGTAGGTCACCACAGATATATATATTGTTTGTTGAATACGATACTTTGATAATCGTTGTACGGTGTACCGAGCGAAAGTGGATATAAGATTAAGATTTTTAAAATTGTCTACACGTAATACGAAATAATGTGATTACTTGAATATTTAATTGATAAACTATAATAATTGTAACAGTTTTTATCGTCCAATTACTATGAATACAAAATTATGTTTACCGTAAGTTTGGCTTTTACATACTATCTTGACTAGAAAAGTTTTACAATACGACTCTGGATCAGAAGCATATTTCAACTCATTACTGGTAACTCTTATTTGTGGCTATACACAAAACATAACAATACCTTTAGTTCTGTACTGGTTTGTACTAGCGAAGCGGTAGGCAAAACGCCGTAATTCTTCGATTCGGTAAAATCGACAATTACCCATTTCTTTCCAATACACGACTAAAATATATAATTTATTATAATCTCTGATTAGGTGCACAGTTAATTTGTAAAATTCCTATGTATGCGGGAAATAAATTATTGATTTTATTATAGATATACTATAAGTACGTTTATTTTTCTAAAGTTCTATAAGCTCTTCGTTACGGTTAATTAAAAATAAATTAGAAAAGAATAGCTAATTAAAATATTAAATGAAATAATAAAATTATTATAAGATTTGTAAAATACCTATGTAAGCGGGTAAAAATTATTGATTTAACTTTTAAATTTAACATTTAATTTTTTAAGTTGTATTTTAAGTTTTTCTTCATGGTTAAATAATAATAAATTAGAAATATAAACCTATTATGTATGAAACATAAACACAAAATGTTAATTATTACGATGATACGTGGAGCGATAAAAATTAGTCTGGTACACATTGATTGTGCTCCAGACTACCATGTTTTGTTAACAGATACAATTTTTGTACGGCCGCAACGAATGTGTGAAATTTCATGTAGAATTCCACTAGAATTAAATTTTATTGGATATTGATCTTAACCAATGATTTTTAGATGCAAATATAATTACTATGTTCATCGCGCGTTGTCGTTTCTGAAAACCATTTCGCACATTGTTGGTCTTCAGTGGGAATTCTCGGTTGCGTAATTTCTTCAACTGACCAAAAAGATTGAATCATGTCATTTAAGGAAGATGACGTCACTGACAACGAGTGAGCATAAAGCGAATTTTGTTCCTCAAAGAGTCCGAAGACAACCCATCCCAAGAAAGAATCCAGTGCCGACGGCAAACCTTGACATTGTAGAATGTCGGCTAAGGGCTTCATTATGTGAGGGAGCAAATCACCACCAATGAGCATATCTATAGATGAGGGAACATCAAATGAAGGATCAGCCAACGACCGTAAGACCGTAAGACTGTCGAACACAAGGAAGTAATGGAAATGAAGGCAAGTTAGTGGTAATCTGAGGTAAAATAATGATATCAGAGCTACAGAACGATGGTTCATGCTGTTGCCGTGATACAAAATGACAGCTCGTAATTCCCTTTACGTTATCGACTGGTTTTTTTCGATAGACCAACTATGCCTGTTCGACATTTGCGTCTGGGAAGGCCCAACCATGAAACACATCCCATGGTCATGACTGACACTTGTGATCCGCTATCCAATGACACACGAACGGCTTGATAATCACCACGGCTATCACGCACGCGAACTATAGCGGTTCCTAATACAACCGTGGAAGTGGCGCATGACAATCCAGAGAACTTTGTAATATCATACGCTGTGAAGTGCTCTGAATTGGATCGTTTTCTTGTGCAACGCAAGATGAAATGGAATCTTGATGAAGTAAAGAATGGTGTCGTTTCTTATATATTGAGCATGACCATTTAGATTTAAATATCTTTGCCGTGTGTGAAGGACTCAAACATGAAAAACACAATTTTGTTGACAACGCCAGTTCCCATCGTTGAGGCAGAATATATTAGTTGGTTGCGTTAAAACAAAAACATTTAAATAAACTTACGTACTCAAGGCAAATGGAGGGGGGAACTAAGTATATTGTACAAATTAAGATGTGTGCACAGTAAGCAGATATGTAACAACAAATAATTATACTATACTAAAAACTTAACCTGCCTCAAGATGACGCAGCGATGTCTGGAAGAAAGGTCTGTGCACACTTATGTAACGACGAGGGCGTTGTTCGAATCAATAAGGACGGCGAAGACGTACTTATTAAATAGCGACACAAACGTACGGGTCACATGAACGACGACGAAGGCGTCGTTTCACTTTAAGAACGGCGAAGGCGAACTTATTTTAACGGCGACGAGGGCGCACATATACAAAAAAAACTGTGTTATATGATAGAGAAACTCGATTCACAACCGGAGTCCGTACGAAAGAAAAGAAAAAAAAAATATGTATTAATTACGACGCATTTTTAAACATGTTTACACTCACGATGATGGCGCAAAGAAGGAGGAGCATATGTGTCAACAAATACACGCTACCAACACTAGTCCACGTAAGGACACGCGGAAGCGATACCAACTGCACCTCCTTGTTAGTGCGTATCAGGACCGAACAATATCATAATCAATAAAACTATCACTTGAATCAGCTAACTTTTCAGAATTAATATGCATTACATTATGTTCTTTGATATTGACTGGATAAATGACACTTTGTGGAACTGCATAAATGAAAATTCAAAATATATATAGTTACATTAAATTAAAAAAATTTAAAAATTAATTTACCAGCATCAGAATCAGCAAACTGAAGCTGAATAATTTCATACAAGTGTTTTTCCAATTCACTAGTACTTGAATATTCAGTTTTACAAGGACCACCAACAGTTTTAAATAATTCACTTTTAGATATTCTCAATAACTTCTTTATACCTTTATTTTAATTTTAACTTGTAGCAACTCTTGGCTACAACAGTACAAAGTTAAGTTTTTATCTTCAATAAAGCGATTCAATTTTCTATAGGTTATTTTTCTTATTATAAAACACATAATTATTGACTTACACATCATAATGTAGCTGAATTATACAGCTTAGCAATTTTAAGCCAGCATTTATTCTTTTCTTCCAAGATACAGCGTTTGATTCCTTATTTTCTAAAATATTCTGATTTTTTATAGCATATTTTAGTAATAATTTTTTTTCGTTGAATGAAAAATTAGTAGCCCTTGCCCTTTTAAATTCATTACTTTTTGATGCCATTTCGTGACGCAGCTCAACAAAAACTTAAGTTTTAAATTACGATTAACAATAAATTAATTTTAATGAAAATATTTTTTTATTTTTTTTTTCAATTTTGATTATCGAAACGACCGTCTGGATCTTCATCGAAGTCTTTTTACGCTTGGGAGAGGTAGAGTATAATATGTAGCACTTATACCCCCTTCTCTTTGGAAGAGTATTTTCACGTGTGTGGACTTCACTCCCAGTGGTGTGGGTCCGGTGGGAGGCAGAGTAGGCAACCAGGACGACGGCTGGGGAGAGAGACTGCAGATTATCTGCAGATTAGAGAGACTGCATTTTAATGAAAATATAATAAGAAAATTAATAATATTAATAATAATTATATATTGATAATACGAGTATCATTGATAAGAATATGTTGTTGACCAATCATAATCAAAAAATTTATACAACTTCTTCCACAATCCACTATTACTACCATTTTTATCAGTACCACAACATTAATTTATCTATAGAATAATTGTATTCGTAAATTAACTATTCGAAGAATAAATTTGTATTGAAAAAAGCTTGTGTTTTATTCGAAAGTTTATTCACTAAATGATTATTATTTGACAGATTCATGTCAGTTATTTGTCTAATAACTGAACGATTGATTAACCGGGCCTTAGCCAATAAGTTAGATGGTTGAATTGAAATAATTACATATTGCTATGAAAGTCGTATTAACATTTATGTTGTTTTCTATTTACCACTTATTAAAATAAAAGGATATGATAAAATTCACTGTATTCAAATAAAACTTGATGAACTAATATAAATTTTGAATTCAAATATGTGTAAAACTGTGTTATACGTCAATAAAAGATAATTAAACGAAATTAATAAAATAATTTTAAATACCAAATCTAAAAAATAAAAATGGTATTACGAATAATTATAATATTTACAGAACATTGGTGGTCCGAAATAAATAATTTAATATTAATTTTTTCCTAACATTATTTCTAAAAGATTTCAACGAGAATTGATTAAGTACTTATTGTTTTACTTATTACTTATTATTTTCAAACAGCTGAAGTACAGTAGGAGCAATTGTATAGAAATTAATTAACTATCAACCATTCTAATGGTCAAACAAGATAATCCTAAAAAGCTCTGTGTGCCATATTATTATGAGAATAATCCATTAATGATTGTTGTGTAATGGTTAGGGTATACCGATTCATAAGCAGATGTAGATGAGTGTTCTGAGTTACTCGTAAATAATAATCTTCAAACTCAACATAAGATTTGTTGGATTTTTATTTTTGTCATAGAATTTTGTTTTGATGTCATACGTTTCCAAGCTGGAAGATATCTGAACAGAAATTGATCATCTACACCAGGTTCTTTAGAAATTATATTCAAAATTTATAATGACTCGAAAATGTCTTAAGACCCGCAAACATTGCCGCGATGGCGGTGGCGGTAGGTTCCAAAAAACCAAACCTATATTTTGATATTATACAATTTTTTCCCCCATTATCGGAACCGAAATTATAATTATTGTGATTTGTACAACCGTTACATCTATTAACGAATCATTATAATTATATGAATACGACCTATGGGCTATGAGTAAATTATCGTATTATGTTATATAAGGCCAGCAGAGTCGTTAATATAATAATAATAGTAATACACTAGCCGTCTGACAAAATAATACTAAAATTAGAACCTGTAAAAGGAATTGCATTTAATACTACTCCGCGAAGTGCTTGAGACTTGCGACTCGCAAGTTGCAAGTACCTATACGAAGTATACCATTAAATTTTGAAATTAATATTGAGAGTATATGGCCCACACGTAGTACACCCTATGGTAATATCACTAGTTATGACTAAAAGTAAACAGGTATAAATGGTATAACAATAATACGTTGATTTGTATACTTCTTCGGAGAATACAATAAATTCAAATGAAATGTTATAAATAAATAATAACATGTAACCATGTCCTTTGCTTTAATTATATTTCTTAATATTATAATATGTTTAAAAATTAAAGAATGAAAAAATGCACCTGTTGATATGGCGTAGGTATAAAACAGTGTGTTTATTACTACTACTACAGTAGTAAAAAAACAGTAGTAAATATTATACAGCATATCGTATATCAAGTAAGGGCAACGCGGCGGTGAAATCGATATTTTTACCGCGAGATCCACCGCAGGTTTTAACGCGGCGGTTTGCGTTCGTAGTAACAAAAATACATGAGTTCCTTTTACCGCCACCGTCACCGCGGGCAGTGTGTGCGGACGTTTAACCAAAGACAGGAAGTGACCAGGCCCTTGCGCAAGAATCGTCCGAGGGAGGGGCTCTAGATTATATATGTTATGTTGGGTAAAAAGTCAATAAAAAAAAATAAATAGAAACACTTTGGAACATCTACGATCAAAAATATTAAAATCGAAAACCAATAAACGTCCAAATAGCTTGAACAACTGACTTCATTCGGTGAAAACGCGATTTATCGATTACTGCGTTTGCAACGATAATCGATAATTGGTGGAAAACATCCGAAAATTAAATGGAAAAATGCATCAAATCAAGTCAATTTGCAATGTTGAAACTAACATAGACAACTATGTATGCGTTTTTAAGTAGGTTTAATTTTTATGGAACGGTAACCAGGTGTGTTTTTAGTAAAAATGTATGTAAAATCGATGGGAAGGCTAGGACCTTAAAATCAGTGACAGCCCACGTTTTAACACCACTACTATCTACTATCAACTGCTACTCCGATAACAGTTCTACTAAATAGCAGGCTTCTAATCAAGAATAATAATATCAGTCGTGGTTATTAGCAGTTTGGTCTGCGATAGTCACTACAGTGCAGCAGTGTGTCCAAATCACTTATTCTCATTTACGTACTGTTAGCAGATACTTCATTGGTATGTCTTATTGTAGAATCCAACCATATGACCAAGTGACTCGGTGTTTCATATGTCAAAGATATGGACATATAGCAAAATACTGTCCAACAAATGTACAAACATGTATGATATGCACATCACAAGAGAAAGATCACGATTGGAATAACTGTAAAGCAAACACAAAGTGTGTAAACTGCGGAAATAATGAGCCGTCCAACCACCTTGATTGTCCCTCAAGATTGAGGGCAATAATACAAAGGTGCAAGAAGACTAACTATGGAACAAATCCAACCTGATTAGTTTAACAATAATACAAATAAATGCAGCGAGAAGTCAAATAGTAAACGTCGAACTCCTGCATTATAGTCACAAAAATCAAATTGACATAATATTATTACAAGATCACCTGTTGGCCGGGGTTAGAATAAACCATCGGTTATTCCTGCCTGTCGTAAAAGACGACTAAAAGGACTTGTAGTAGGGCAGCAGCTATTATAATATTGGGTATAGATTCATCATCTACACGCCAGACAGCGACCAACAGATACGGGAAACTGTACGACTGGTGGCTGCACTGCGATACGGAAGGCAACGGGGAAACCACCGTATTAATATCCCAAATATCAGCAATCAACATGTCTTCTTCTCAAGATAAGAGGGAAGACTGAAGATTGCTGCAAACCAATCTATAGATTGAAACCGTAAAGAAAAAGCAGATACTGTAAACTGTTAATTCACGAATCGCTGTGAACAGTAGCGGCGACTGCTTGCGATCGTGAAGCATGGTTAATCAATCGCATGGTGTTGGACAGCGATCAGTCGTGCACGCGCAAACTGCTGGTGTTCTCGTAACTTGAACATAGCGAATAGCGCTCCGCAGTGGCGCACAGTGGTCCAAAATTAAAGTTTGGCGCGTCAAAATTAATAGGTAATTGATAATGCTTATATTTACAAGTTTATACTTTTTGAAATAAGTGTATATAATAATACATATCTGTTGATTTAATATAATATGCATACATATAGGATGACCCAAAAATCAACAGATTTTCGGTCACACAATATATACGACGGTATGTAAAAGTAAAACAAGAAGTTCATTTATTTTGGCGTTAGTAGGTATAGATATTATTTTTAATATATAAATCTTCATCTGTTTCATCCGTTTCACCCTCAGTTTCACTAAATTCTTCATCAACTTCCAAATCGTCATCGTTACATAAATTTAAAATAAGTAATGATTTTACTTCATTCGACAATTGAGTTACAACTTTTTTTTTTTCATTTTGACGCGTCAAACTTTCTTTTTGGACCACTGTGTGGCGGTAATATTCTTATGCAGTGGCGTATCTGGCCACTAAATGATCAATAGTACTACGTGACGCGGTCGTGTGAAATCGGTACCTGAACACGATGATTTACAGTGTTCGTTAATGAATCCTGCGTCTTGTGAAAAGCCGATTACTTCGAGATCGTCTTACGTAACCAACCTGTTGGTACGTGGTGCCGGTATACGGTCGACAACGAACACGGAACGTAATCGAACCACCGACGGGGTGCGCGAGCCGATAACAACTGTCGAACAGAACGATTGGTTTCAAAAGATGCAATTCGCGAATTCGGAATTACAACCGATTGGTTATTCTCGCCGTGGACGTTTGCTTCCTCGTCCTCCGAAACAGCTGAGGAGCGTCGAAGGCCGCGGCAGAAGAGAGGAAGCGACTTTTTCGTTATACCGCTGCGCACCCGGAAATGCGACGGCGGACTTGCGGAACAACTCGATCAGTAGTGCGACTAGGATTTTGCGGCCCCGAAGATAAGGTTATTCCGAGGCACTATAACTATCCGATTTGTGATTTTTTTTTTCCAACACACACTATTTACTGCTCACCGATCATTAAACGCGCTATTCAATTCACTCCCTTGTTAAAAACAACCTCCACGATGGCCCCCTCTTTGAGTCGTTGACTTCCATCCGGACTGGCCGGCACGCTAACGGCACACGTGACCGTCACCTGTACGTCGTGTTCGGTCCGTTCGCAGCGCGGACGCGGTGCACAAGCTTTGCGCGCTCGGTCACATTCTTCAGTCGCAACAGCGGTTCGCCGAAAGCCGGAGAGGCACCGATCGCACGTGGATCACACTCCCCCCCCCCCCCCGGAGTTTTGTTGATGGACGCCTCCTCGAAAAGATACACTAAAACGTTACGTATCGATCGCGCTAGAAAATCGCGGTAGATCGTCGATGCTTTACCACGTTCAAAACTGTTCCCATTGTAAATACGAGCTCGAGCCAACGACCACCGTCCGTGCAACGCGTGGAACCATACTGAACAACCGGTGTTCGTCAATTGCGCCGCATTTGGGACACTACCTGTATAGTATACATCTATTGCGCCGGTATAAAAAAGGTATATAAAAAAGGTATACATCTATTGCACCACTATAAAAAAGGTATATTAAAAAGGTATACATCTATGGCGCCACCTATTGTGTCAATATTTACTTTTCTAGAAAAATTAAATTAAAATTTGAAAATGTAAATATAGAAATTTATTTTATTTAATTGCCTTATTAACACTTTTTATAGTGGTAGCTTATCCGTTGAACAAATTCAAACATATCTAAATTTCCATTTAAATATTTGGATATATTTTCTTCAATCATGGTTTTTTGTTTTTTATATTCATGATTTTTAATCTTATTTTCTTTCTCGACGCTATTTATTTTTATGTATGATTGAAGTTGAATCATTTTTAAAACTTCATAAAAAACAAAAATATTTGGATGGGGTTGGTAAAAATATTTCCCAAACGCTGAGTGAAATGACTCACAGGCATTTGTTGTTCTTTCGCCTGATATGTTACACGATGACCAAAGATACGGTGGAAAAGTTGTATTTTCATCAATATATGTATCAACGAGGTAATCACAAAAAGTGTCAATTCTTTCGTCCATTGGTTTAATACTCATAAAATCAACTGCAAAGCAGTTGCCGACGTTTTCAGGTTCAAGTAGTGGTAGGCCGAATATCCACTTTAACCATTTTCCAATGTCACTTGAATGATTTTTATATTCTATCGATAAACCTAAATTTTGGATTTTTCTCCACCATGATTGAGAGAGGTGAAATCGACAACCACGTAAAATTATATTCGGCCAAACCGTAAGAACAGCCTTATGTATGCTTTGCTCAAAATCTACAATGCAAATTTTTGGTTGAAAATGTACAGACAATTTTGATTTATATACCTCAATTAAACTATTAAATGCTTGTTCATACATTTTAGTTTCTTTATTTGGCAAAAGAAAAAAAACTAATGGAATATAATGACCGTTGTTAACTGTATGAATTGTGAATAATTGATAAAAATATTTGGGACAGTAAGAGACCAAGAAGTTGAAGGAATGAGGAGACAACTGACAATAGATGGTGATGTGATAGGTGAAGTTGAGAGCTTTAAATACTTAGGATCTTTTGTTCAAAAGGACGGGGGCTTTGACATTGATGTAAAACATAGGATTAAGTGCGGTTGGATGAAATGGAGAGAAGCATCGGGCGTGTTATGCGATAAGAGAATTCCAATTAGGCTGAAAGGTAAATTTTATAAAAGTGTAGTGAGACCAACTATGCTGTATGGTTCAGAGTGTTGGGCGGTTAACAGGAGAATAGAACAAAGTATGAGTGTCGCGGAAATGAGAATGCTTAGATGGTTGAGTGGAGTGACAAGAGAAGATAGAATAAGGAATGAATACGTGAGAGGTAGTGTTGGTGTAGCGCCAATTGTGGACAAGATGAGAGAAAATAGGCTGAGATGGTTTGGGCATGTGATGAGGCGAGAGGAAACGAATGCAGTAAGAGTGGTTATGAAGATGGACGTTGAAGGGAAAAGAGGAAGAGGAAGACCAAAAAAGAGATGGTTGGAGACTTTGGAGAATGACATGAGGGCTGTCGGTGTGTGCAGAGGAGATGTGATTGACCGAGTAAAGTGGAGGTGTAGGACAAGGGTGGCCGACCCCAAATAGTTGGGAGGAAGGCGAAGTAGAAGAAGAAGAAGAAGAAGATTTGGGACAGTAAGAAAATGTCCCGTCCATAAATATTTTTTCTTGAGAACAGAGAAATTTTAAATTAGTCATCGTTGAAAATGCTGTTATTTTGTTTTCAGAATCGTTTATTAATAAAAATTCTTCGTCTTTATTTGTAAGTGTTGCAATATTAAGTAAAGCTTCTTGGGTTTCTCTCAAATTTGTGGGCAAGATTGGAGTATTTTTTCGTCTAGCTCTGTATAAATTTTGTCTTATATTTGAAATATCGTCGATTTTAATATTTTTTGTTAAATGATTAGATAATATTTCCTAACTTATTATTTTTAACGGCCTTTCTGTTAAATCGTCCATTGCTTTTCTTTTCACCTGAGTTGATATAATTTGCCGTTCCAGGTTATTAGGAGGATGATGCTCGTGTTTAATTTCTTCAAATAAAATTGTGGTTTTACCATCGTCTATGTACAGCTTAGAGTTGCAACTTTTGTGTGCGCACCGCTATTTATGCCCTTTTTTGGTAAGTTCCTTATAAGAAAATTTATAATTTTGGTAAATAATTAGTTCTTTGCCACGTTCACTCAATACTATTTCCATTTTATAAATTTAAGCACGAGTCACGACGACTATACGAACAACGCGTGGAATTATACTGCACAATACTACGGATTTATATTATAAACATACGATATTTATCCACATTTTGTTTTATCTTAATAATGATAAATATAATGTTTTTCAAATGTATCTATGGTATAGATATACGATATAGATATATAAGATTAAAATACGTAAAAACCGTAATCGGCGCAATTGACGTACACAATTTATAGCAGTGGAATGTCGATCGGCGCAGTTGATGTATACCTTTTTCCAATCCCATAATTTTTCTTTCATTACCTGTGATTTCCGGCGCAATTGATATATGCCCTGAACAACGTCACCGATCCGTTTCATAGACGCACAATATTCGTCCGACCTTTGACGTACCTTAGAACAATAAAATAATGGTTTTCCAAAGCGCTTACTGCCGTGCAACGACGTAGACCCGTTTCGACGATATTCGTGAATATTCAACGGCTGCCAGTCAACGTTGTTGTAGTAGAGATATTCCAGATTACCACACTTCGGATACAATAAGGGACTGCAACGCTGTTGGGAAACGATTCAATAGAAATCTAAAGTCACCGAACATACGTGTAAATTACTAATTTACCGAACGTATGATACCGGCAACCTATTGATTTTTTAAAACCAGTGCTAAAAGTGTTATACTCACGTTCGTATACTGTACAACATTCGAATGACGGTCGATGTACACCTTTTCCCTTTACCGTAGTTTCATCCGCCTACGATTTTCGGCGATATCGATAAATGCGAAAATATTATAATGTTGCCGTTGCCGCCCGACCGATTTCTTCTTCGTCGGTCGGCAAGTAGTCGCCGCTGAAATGTCGTGCGCAACAGTAGCTTTCGCCGATGCAGACGTTTCTGCTTTACCGGAATCGTTCACGATCCTTCGACGCGTCGCACCGAGCACTTGTCATTTCGACCAACGGCGTACGGTCCGCTCCGTCACTATCACCACGAGGAGGAGAACGACCGGCCAAGTCGACACACGTTTAGACCGTAACGGCTGCTGCCAGAGGCGGATGACCCATTAGGCACTGTAGGCTGCTGCCTAGAGCGGCAAAATTTGGGTGTGGCAAATTCTATAGTGTTTTATTGAAAAACGTCAAATGTATCAAAAATCGAAAAATTTATCAAATCCAAATGGATATCCAATACTTTTGTCTATATATTTAATATTTACAGTAGGTATTTTGAAGGGGTATTGTAACTTGTTCATCTACTACAGGGGCGGCAAATTGTTGGTGCCTACAGCCGTAAAAAAGATAAATCCGCCTCTGGCTGCTGCGCAAAATCGTTTTCCGACGGTGAATATTTCACGTTCGTGAAGTTGGCCCACCTAAGTATTTCAATTTTTGTAAAATCTATGCCATTATTTTGCAAGTCGTTTGCAAATATTTGCAAGTCCATTTTTAGAATTTGCAAGTCCAAACTTTCACCGTGGAACCAAAAATTTAAAAGTTGGGCCAACTTCACGTAGTCCACCCATTTTGACCCAGAACTTTGAAATTGGTATCAAACGAAAGCTAATGATTAGCAATAATTTGCAAGTCTGTTTTTAGAATTTGCAAGTAATTCGGGCGGCCGGTAAGAGCTTTCAATGTTAAGAAGTTAGCCCACCCAAGTTGTCCCAAGTGTATTGAATAATATTACATAATTAGTATAGAAATTTGCGCGCCTCTTATAATTGCACCCCTGGCCCATGGCCTCTTGCCCTGCTTTGAATACGGCCCTGAATATCACCCCTACTTAGGGCTTTAAAATATAAAATTACACCATTCTTTGTACCACGTTTTTATTAAACTGTACGACACTTCTCGCCGTTTTGAATTTTTGATAAAAAAATCAAGTGTACATACTGAATATTCGTTTTAGCTAAGATTACTGGGTAAAAATGCAGTATAATATAAATTAAGACATTTTTTAACAATAAAATAAGCCATTTGTACATACTACTTTATTACCTAGGAATATGCCACATACAGGGTTTTTTCCCTAGTACGTATTTAGCAACATTTTGTAATACATTTTAAAGGCATTTCTAGTAAATTTATGATGCTTAACTTAAGGGAAAAAAACACGGAACTATGCATTTATACTGAATATTAAATAACGTCAATTTTGAAAATTTGGTGCTCGCTGCTTGTTCCCACTAGGAGGTACCTCATGTACTTACATATTAAAATTTGAAATGCATTTGTGTAATTTCATATCATAATACTACTATTATGGAGGAGGGGCGCCATCAAACCTCAATACGGATCTGGTAATATTATATGGATCCCTGAGTAACTTCCATATTATAAAAACGAGCTTGCGCATACTTGAAAATAATTGGCTATTGATTGATAATCAAATATAAAATTCTTGATCGAAACAGTTGTGCCAAATTTCCCAGGTTCAATAGCTAATGGTGGCCGCCATAGTGACTTGCAAATTATTGTCACAATCATTAGCTTTCGTTTGATACCCACTTCGAAGTTTAAGTTCAATACACCACTACAAGTGCACAACTTCAAAAGTTAGCGACCACTCCATAGCGACCACAAATAGTTGTGGGACAACTTGGGTGGGCTAACTTCTTAACATTGAAAGATCTTACCGGCCGCCCAAGTTACTTGCAAATACTAAAAACAGACTTCTAAATTACTACTATACTAGTTTAATAAAAACGTGGTACAAAGAATGATGTAATTTTATATTTGAAAGCCCTAAGTAGGGGTGATATGCAGGGCCGTATTCAAAGCAGGGCAAGAGGCCATAGGCCAGGGGTGCAATTATAAGAGGCGCGCAAATTTCTATACTAATTATGTAATATTATTCAATACACTTGGGACAACTTGGGTGGGCTAACTTCCTAACATTGAAAGCTCTTACCGGCCGCCCGAATTACTTGCAAATTCTAAAAACAGACTTGCAAATTATTGCTAATCATTAGCTTTCGTTTGATACCAATTTCAAAGTTCTGGGTCAAAATGGGTGGACTACGTGAAGTTGGCCCAACTTTTAAATTTTTGGTTCCACGGTGAAAGTTTGGACTTGCAAATTCTAAAAATGGACTTGCAAATATTTGCAAACGACTTGCAAAATAATGGCATAGATTTTACAAAAATTGAAATACTTAGGTGGGCCAACTTCACGAACGTGAATATTTCGTTACATTTTTGTGCGTTTCACGTTCGAATACAAAACTCTGATGTATGGGTAAAACAACTAAATAAACAAATGAAAAATGAAATATGTAACCATATTCGAGTCTCTCGATTGTATCGACGGATTATATGATATATACGTATATGTAAAAATGATATAACGTTGAAAACCGTATTATGTTTGGCGTTTGATGTCGGTGAATCGTTTCACATGCGTTCAGATCGAAATGAACGCGATCGTCGTATTATTCACACGCGATTGAGTTATTATTGGACATTTTTAAAGTTCACAAACGTTGTATTTCGATTACATTATTTATTTTTATTTTTTCTTCGAAAGTCGACTTTTTACTTTTACAAAACTGCACGCAAACAGATTCACGAAATCGCGATTGGTAATCGGATTCGTTTTCGTTCGGCGTGTTCGCACCCCTGACACGTGTGCGCGATGTGTACTTTAGGCCGCAGTGTTGGGAATTATCTAGATAATTTTATCTAGATAAATTATCTAGATATTATTATTAATTTATTTATCTTATCTAAATAAAAAAAAATGTATATTCCGTGTGTTCCTAAACTCATCAGATTAGTTAGCCGCTGGATTTGACCGTTCCTAATTTCAGCTGATGGCCAATCCGTTGGAGGGGAGGTAATCAAGCCGATTGACTTATCAGCAATCGGCTATTTTACGGATGGACTGAAATGAAACCCGATGGATTTGATAACTATTCTTCGCGCCAAAACTAGCGACATTGAATTTGTCATTTATCATAACATTCATAAGTTTTTCGAGTTTTGTCGTAATCGACATAAACTGAAGGATCAAACTTGAAATCATCAAAATGGATGATATTCAATTGAACTTAGTACATGATGAAAATGTTTTGATAAAACACTGATATAAACACCATGTGTTTAATGTTTGACATTTAAAGTCAATGTCATCATATAAACTTGTAATCATCATAAAATTTCTTATACGCACTTTTGATGATGTTTTTAAATATAACTGAACTAGCAATTTTTTTTTTTGAATCCAAAGATTTATTTAAACACTTAAGGTGGTTTAAACCAAATAACAAAATAAATTTTGATAAAGTATTATCCATTTTTTTATAACTTAAATAAATGTTATAAAAAAATGGATAATACTTTATCAAAATTTATTTTGTTATTTGGTTTAAACATAATTTTTTTTTTTAATTTTAAAGTTTAAACTTAAATAAATATTTAAACTAGAAAATTAAAAAAAAATTATGCAAAATCGATAATCTTGCTTGAATATTATTATTGATAATTGATATTATGATAACATTAAAGCGGTCGGTGGCGGTCAAACGTATTAACCAACTTGTTCCAACGCAATGCCCCAAAAAGGTGTTCCTAAACTCTAATCAATTCGCTGGATAAGTCGCTGGATTATGTGATGATATTAGGAACACGCGGATTATATATTATCTTATTTAGATAAATTAAATGGTTATCTGTGTCAAATTATCTAAATAAATATTATAATGAAATAAAAATTTGAAAATGTTGAAATACTGATATCGGCAATAATAAACTGGTACAGACATCATTATTGTTATTAAAATAGTGTTTAGAAATTTATGATCTTAATTTTTATTTTTAGTTTTTACTATCAAAATATTAAAATAATGATATGAATGAACAATATATTATACAAGTACGTTTTCGGGTATGACAATTCTGCACTACGATAATTACATGCCACACAAGAGCGTGTTTGTAAAACAAAAAAATGTTTGTAGATGATCATTTGGACACGGAAGAATGCGTACCCTTTGATACAATATTTCTAATCGCCCGGGTCGTTCGCGGTGCGGGTTCAATGCGATAACGAACATAATAATAATATAATAAATATTATATTACACTTCCCCGTTAAGATTAAACATAAATTAATGAAAAAAAAAAATAATAATAATAATAAAATGAAACCTTTTCTACAAACAAAAAAAAAAATCAAATATTACATTAAATTGTATTATATATAATATAAATGGAAATACTAATTACTTTAAAATAAAATCTTTTCATTTATTTGGAACTTTTTTTGTTCTCTTTTCTTTGCTATCGTCTCTTTCCGTACGACTAATAATTTCCTCATTCTCGCTCTCATGTATTTGTGTTTTAATATCATTCATTTTACAATTGATCATTTGATCGGCGTGTCTTATGTATGTATTATAATCATCCTTAGATTTACACTCGTACCTAAAACTTTGTTGACTGTTGCTCTTATCCAAGTTTCTTTATTACCTGGTTCGTAACATTTAATCATTACCTCGTCACCTTTATCAAACACTTACTGCCATTATAAATGTGTACAGCCTTTTCTTGTTTTTCCAACACAACGTCGTCATCAGATTTATAGAGCAAATCTTATCCACAACGTAATTTTCTCCCCAACATTAAAATTGCTGGCGATTCCCCCGCATTAGAATGTGGTGCATTTAAAGGAATTTATTTAATATAACTGACTTAGGTATATTTTTATTTTTTTGATCCGCTAATGCTGCCGATAATGCGTGTTTAGTTGTTTTAACTGCATTTTCAGCCGCACCATTTGTAGCAGGATGTCCCGGAGCTGTGCGCAAATGTGCTATGCCATTACATTTTAAAAACGTGGTGAATTCATTCGAAGTCAATTGAGCTCGATTATCCGATACTAACGTCAAAGACAACCCCCATCTACCAACAATCTCTCGCAATTCACAAATAGTGTTGTGTACGTCGTTATGTTTTTTATTTCTTTTACTTTCAACCACTAAAAAGTAACTATTGAGATAAGGTCCGAAAAAATCTATGCATATCCTCGGCCATACCCCGATCGGTCTGCTCCATGGTGTTAATTGTGACTTTTTAGGATTTCGCCTTAGCCCCAAACAATGATCACAGGATTTAACTATATTCTCCGTTTGTTCATCAATTTCGGGCCACCAAACATACGATCTCGCAACTGCCTCGATTTTCACTACCCCAAGATGTGCGCTATGTAACTCGTCTAGAATAGTTTTACGTGATTCGTTTGGTATTACTACCCTGTACCCTAACATCAAACACCTTTGTTCAACGGACAAATCGGTGTGTCTGTCCTTGTATGGTTTCAGCTCATCACAGACCAATTCAGGCCATCCATGGGTCACATAATAATAAACTAATAATCTTATCTCTATTAGTATGTAATTTGATTGTGTTACGGTTTATCGGGAAATATTCAGACTCTACGAATGCAATACACGTGCTTTGCGGTTCGCAGTCTATCGACATAACATTTTCCTTTATAGGTAACCTCGTATGTAAATCTGACGTGTAATTATCGTTCCCTTTAATGTGCTCTGGTTTATACTGAAAACCCGCCAAGAAAACTACCCATCTCTGAAATCTTGCCGATGCCATAGTTGGTATATATTTTTAATATATTCGCCTAAAATCCCAACGAGAGGTTTACGATCAGTTCTGGTAGTGAATCTTTGGTTTTGGAGATATTGAAATAATTTCCTAACAGACCAATAAACTGCTAAAGCCTCTTTATCCGTGACGGAACAATTATTTTCTGCAGCTACAAATGTTCTTGAAATAAAACTAATCGGTCGCTCACTTCCGCCTGGCATTATGTGTGATAAATAGGGCAGAGGACTTGTAGCTCTAAAAAATCACCAAATATGCACTTAAATATACAAAATATGCACTTCAAAACATAAAATATGCATTTTAAAATGAATATTTTTGAACAAAAAATAATAATTCTTCTTTACAAATAATTATATAAATTACAACGACAGCCGTACAGGTGTCTCCATTGTCCGTATCGATATTTTGTGCTCATCTGTCTATAAAAATAATTAATAACTCGACAATCAATTTAATTGGCAACTCTCGAGAGTCGAGACGAGTTTTTAGGAAAAACATGCGTCTGGGATTAGTCAATTACCATATTAATATTATGATTAAAATTTAAAATTTATAAATTCAAATAATTTATTTATAATAATTAATAATAATTTATTTATAAATTCAATGTTAATTTGGTTATATAAATAAATAATTAAAAACTTCGATGGAAAAATATTGGTAAAATGTTAAATTATTTAAATATGCATCTAAAAGTATAAAATGGAAGAAATATGCCTAAAAAACCAAAAAACCGCAAAATATGCATTTATATGCACTATCAAATTTCAAAACTAGCTTTGTGGAAGCATGAAACGTATTTATTTCTTACTCTGCTATTTTTGTGACTGTGCAAAAAAAATATGCAAATGCTATAAGTCCACTGCCCTAGTGATAAACAACCCGCGATGCCATCATTAGATGCATCGGTCGTTGAAATAATAGGGAAATTTGGGTTAAAGCGTACTAAAACACTATCTGAAATAACCAGTCCCTTAATTTTATCAAATGCTTTCCGACAATCCTGAGTCCAATAAAACTGTTTATTTTTCGTTAACAAATTGTAAATAGGTCTCATAACAATCGAAACATTGGATAAGAATTACCATACCCGCAAATGATTTTACTTGTGTTACATTATGAGGTGCTGGTGCGTCTACAATCGCTCTAATTTTGTTTTTGCATTTCCGTAAACCTACCGCTGAAATACTGAAATTAATCGTAATACGAACTCAATACTCTACCTCGTTTTCGAAAAATTCACACTCGGATAATTTAAGTTTTAAACCAGCTTTGCTTAAAATGTTAAATACCTTATCCAAATGCTCTGCTCGGTCTTGTCCAGTTATTATAATATCATCTAAAAAGTAAGCTATACACTCCTGACTTTGAAAAAGTTGTTCGATTAGTTTTTGAAATACAGAACTAGATGGCGAGATACCATATGGCAATCTGTGTACTTTAAAAAGTCCTTTATGGGTGCTCCACGTCAGATTCTTGAAGATTCTTCATCTAACTCTAATTGGTTATGCGCTTCACGCAGGTCAGTTTTACTAAACTCCTTTCCTTTACTCACTTTTCGAAATACTTCCTCGGTTCTTGGTGATGGATATTTTAATTCCCGAACAAATCTATTTACCGTACTTATTTTTTAATTGTTCGGAATTGTCCAACATGTTAATATTAGTTAATTTTATGTTAAATTTTACCATAAAATCCCTACCCAATAAATTCGGCCCTCGTTTTTCCACTACGTAAATTTTAAAATCTTCGAAAGTTTTGTCTTTGAAATTAACGTTTTCGAAAAAAAAAAACCCAATATATTTATTTTTTCACCCGTATAACCATTAACACATTTAAAAACTTTTTTTAAAATCGTATTTTTATTAAACGATTCGTAGAAAGTTTTTTCCGAAATGACTGTTAAACCTGAACCTGACTGTGCCTTTAATCTTGTACTATTTATTTTTACGTCTAACATAATAGGTTTTGAATCGTTCGGTCGCTTGTCGGATTCGTTCATTTTGATTCGGTCAGTCACACAACCGAGACTCACCATTACATTGCACACGGGCCCCGGGTCTCGTGCTACGTTATGGGGCCTCAAAATGTTGAAACGCTCGGAAATGTACAACGATAACGAGCCTCGAGATTTTGGTCTGCACACCGGCCTCGAGCGGTCGCAGGTCGCGACGCGCAGGACACGCGCGTCTGGAGACTGGGGGGTAGGACGGACGAAATGAAAACGCTGCAACGAGTATTATCATAAATTCTTATATTTAACTGGTACATACAGCGCAATATATATATATAGGAGTACACATCAGTTCTAAGTAATAAGTGCCCTGTTCTAAATTCATACATAGGTAAATAATCTAAGCTAATACACGTTTTACAATTATTATTATTATTATTATTTTTTTTTTAGATTTTTTTTTTTTTAAACATTTTTTTTTTCCCCCCGACATTTATTCGTTCATATACGTCGGGTACAATATGGCAATGAATTGAAGGATGTGCACGCAATATACATAAGCAACGTATTTCGTCGTGTACTCGTATTCGTACGTGCATTGTTATCATTGTTATTATTATTAATATTGTTGTTGTTGTTGTACACGATACGTTGTTTTCTAGCCGACGCGTCGACGTCCTTCAATCCTTTAACAAACCACTCGCGAATAATAAAAATAATAATAATAATAATAATACAAATATGTTACAATAAATAAAAATAAAATAAATAAACACACAGAGCGTCACTATCGCTATATCATATTTATGTTTTCTCCCGAAACGCATAACAAGTCGATGTTACTACGCACGGGATCGATAATAGTCACTTAAATCGTAAATATTGTTCGAACACTCAGCCAGTCTGAAATTTTTTGATTTTTTTTTTTTAAAGACGCAACAGTTGCGTATCGTACAAGAGCGCCGATAACACTACAGTCGTACGTTAATCGTTATTTGTAAATTTTAGTCGACCGTTCATCATCACAATCATTATTATTATTATTTTTTTTTTTTTTTCTAATAGAAAATCGGAACGTTTTTTTCTCTTTCTTCTCGTTTATAGTTTTTCGTATTATTATTGTTTTGAGCCGCGTTGAAACGCGATATAATTGTGTAGAGGAACTTGAAAACATAAAAAATACGACTAAATCGAAGAATAAAAATAAACTCGATTTAAAGGTACCTATTTAAATGCCGACCGCGAAAAAATGACTTATAATAATAATAATAATAATAGTTGGTATGCACGCGAATGTCTCGATTGTACTACGTCGGTATGCATCGTACAGCACGGGCAATAATCCGTCGTAAATGTTTGTCTGTGTGTAAGAGGGAGGAAAAAGACCACCCGGGGACGAGTATCAATATTGCATTGACACGGTATGAACTGAAAGTAAATCGATTCACTGGCTGAACGGGGGCAGAACGGGAATAGGGAAAAGGCCGCAGCTAAGTGCGATAATTGCAGCAGTTGGGTACGAGTAAAGTTACACGTGTGCGGGTAAGACCTGTCGCGCGTTACACACACGAGTGTCGGACGATGTCGGTGTATACCGATTGGATCGGTGGCGGTGGCGATTGGAGTTCTTGGGCGGAAGGGACGGTGACCTAAGAAAATACGAGTGTTCCGTAACGTGCGTAATTGGTACGCACACGTGCATCGGATGCATACGTGTAAAATGTAAATGAACGTAATGTTTATTTCCGTTCGTCGGCGAGCTAGTGCGAAATCGGTTCACGAGTTAGAAGACGACGTCCGAGAGTGGAAAACGTACAAATAATAATAACAATTACAAGTACAATTACAATAGTGATGATGATGATAAAGATAATAATAATAATCATTATGATAAATATAAATAGTATATTACATAATAATGAACGGATGGTCCGAGAAGGGAATAAAAATCAATACAGCACAACGTTTCACCGGCGATAACGTATTATTATTATTATTATTGTACGTACGGCAAAATATGTCATAACACAATATCGTATGAACTGTCGTCAACGTGCACCCAATGTTGGGGTTTTCGAAATGAAAACAATTATATTCATAATAATAATAATAGTGAAGGTAAAATTCATCATTCGAAGGTCCGTCCGTGTTCGACGGAAAAAAACCGGTACAAAAGAATTGTACAAATCGAATAAATAACTACGATTTTTGTTTTATAAATATGTATGAAAGATAATAAACAGTGTACAATAACGAACAATTAACCAAGTTTTTTTTTTTAGTTGTAGAACTTTTTTTTTGCCGATCGTAATGGTTTTTTTTTTTTTACTCAAAGTTTTTATTTAAATAGTTTACCGTGGTCCAGGTCCGAATATCGTCGACGGACGGTAACAATAATATTAAAAAATGACAAAAATCGTTGGATACCTGTAGCGGATGATCGTTTTTCCTTATTTCGCGCGCGTTTACGAGGAAATAAATACTACTATAATTATTTTTAACCTATGGTTATTGTTATTATTATTATTGTTGTTATGACCTACTACTAAAACTTGTTGTACACGTCGTTGAAACTTCTTCTTGTTTTTTTTTTATTTCATTACTATTATTATTATTATCTATTTAAGGTAGTAGTACACGGAATGAGCGTTATGAGGGCTGCATTACGGCCCGAGTGTATGGTGAGTTATAGTTGAAAAACGGTATGAATACAATGACGGTTCGAAGGGGAAGCTACGAGGCGACTAATATTATAATTATTATACGCAATACGTAATACAATTTTTTACATTTACAAATTTCGTTCAAGTACGTTCCTTATCGTTAACAATAGTATTATTAAAAGGTCTTATACGTTACATTATAAGTATAATATTACAACAATATTACGATAACACAACGTACGGATGAGTGTGTGTGTGTGTGTGTGTGTGTGTGTGTGTGTGTGTGTGTGTGTCTGTAGATGTGTGTCTATGTCTGTGTGTGTGTCTGTAGATGTGTGTCTGTGTCTGTGTGTGTTTGTGTACCTAATATAGTGCAATTAAATACACAACATATATATTTAATATATAATAATACGTAGTAATATAGTTAATGTTATTATTTACATAATATACGATTTTACAAAATAATATTTTTCCTTTATATATATATATATATATATATATATATATATATATATATATATATATATATGTTTGTATATAATATATAAAACTATTTTCACACAAACGTAATAGAATTATTAAAAAAAAAAATATAAAGAAAAAGAAAGAAAGAAATACGTACACATATATTTTTATACATAGGTACTATCAATAATCGTGTATATATATATATATGTGTGTATATATGATTACGTAAAAACTAATCAAATAACGGATGGCAAATAAAAACATTATTATGGCGTGTGATATTTTTCGCACTACACTTTTTAGACGAAATCCAGCCATGAAGATTAAATGGTCGTGTACGCATGTCGTACGTACACGGAATATAATTCATATACATACACACACATCGGGTAATATAAAAAAGAAACTAAATTTACACATTTACACATAATTATATTATATGGTCAAAAGTGCCTAAAACGTGTTAAAAATTAACGATCACAGAAATTAAATTACAAGTAGCCGATCAGAACAAGAATATAGGTACCCTATTTATAATAATTTCGCGTTCGCTCATACAGTACAATGTACACACAAATTATTATATTTGATTATTATTTAGTTTTAATTTTAATTATTATTTTTTTTTAAATTTAAATTTAGTTCTCTACGAAATATACACGTCAATATGCAATACGTATAAATATTCGTGTACTTATAAATATATATGTATGTATGTGTAAAAAACTGTCATGTTATTAACTTCGAAATCGATCGGCAAACTGTACTCGACGACGACCGGCAACGGCGGCGACGAGTGAGGAGTGCGAGTTGTCCGTGTGATGTAGTGTAGTTTTCCGGATGAAGGGGGTTTTTTACTTTTAATTTTTTTTCTTCTACCGTTTTCTTGCCGTTCCCTCGCACCGCGGAACACGTGCTAAGACGGGTGGCAAACGTAGAGACTACGCCGGAAACGATGGACGCGAAAGCGTGTGGTCTTTGATCCCGGCCCATCGGTTCGGTTTGAGTGTCGCAAGAACACCGGACTGACGAAACGATCATCGAATCGCGTGTTTTGAATTTCCAATGGAATCTACCGATGCGCGTCCGCGAAAAACATTGTTCGTACTGCCTACGCCGTGCGCGTAAACGTTTCGGGTTCCGCGAAACGCGCACGGGCCGTTATTTAAACGAAAAAAAAAACGTTTTACGTTTCGTGGGAGGATGGGAGGGGGCCATCGTTCTTCACCAAGTCTTAAAAATGTTGTCGGAAATGAAAAAAATAAAAACCGTCCAGTCGTCCTCGGATGTACGTTCGTAATGAAATGTCGTATACATACACACACGAATACACGAATATACATATACAAGTAATACTAGTTATAATTATAAT
This sequence comes from Sipha maydis, assembly GCA_034509805.1. NCBI lineage: Eukaryota > Metazoa > Arthropoda > Insecta > Hemiptera > Aphididae > Sipha > Sipha maydis. The sequence goes on from JASXSY010001137.1 coordinate 79,307, forward strand.
AATAATGATAATAATAATAATAATAATAATAATAATAATAATAATAATAATAATAATAATGATGATGATAATAATAATAATAATAACAATAATAATTGCTCGGATGAAGGGGAGAAAGTGATAGGAGGGTATATTATGATTATTATTACTATCGTTATCATCGGTGGCGGTTGTTTATAATAATAATATATTTTTATATGTACACGGATATATAATATCGTATTCGTATATAATAAATAAAAACACCATTTAGGTATGTACACAGTGTGTTGTTAATTAATAATAATAATAATAATATCATATCGTAATTAAAATTGTTTTATATAGTATCGGACACGGCGCGAAATGCCTACAGCGTACGTTACATATAGTTTTTATAGATAAATACATGTATAGAGATTATATGTATATATAAATAAATATATATAAATATATATATATTTATATATACGTGAATTATATTTATATACTCGGCGATAGTAATGGTGACGGCCTATCGCCGTGACGCCATCAACTGGACTGCGATGGCCACGAGGACTAGAATTACGAACGTCGTCGTCGAACTGCTGCCGGTTGCGCTGGAACCGTTGTACGTGAGCTCTTCGTTCTTGACCACTTCGTTGGGATGCTTGTCGTATTCGGCTGTGGGACAGACAGGCAAAATTGCAACGCGTTAGACGAGGACTATTCATTTTCTCGGTACAGTACAACTAAAATGCGTTTACGGGAACACGTGCTCGCACAACAATAGAACGATGGGCGAACACCGATCCGCCGTGGTCCGAGAGCGTAGATGAAAACGTACGAACGGAGGAAAACGGTTTCGGACTGTCGTTGATCGCAGCAGTAGGTTAGCGAATTGAATAACGCTGGATGGATTCAACAATAATGACGACAAGAAGAGTCGTCACGACAGCGATTTTGCAAAATAACTTGAATAATAAGACAGCGTGCAAATTCAAAGGGTTGAGGGGGAACCCGAGTAAAAACGAACGCGCTAAAATCCATTACAAAGAAGTGCGAGCAGAATACATTATTGGAATGTCGGAGATGCTGATCATCCGGCGATCGGTAAGGAGGGGGAAGAAGAGAGTTAACTGTTTTGGTACTTTTTACCCTCCCCTAGTTCGGTGCCTAAAGATCCTCGTGGTGTTTCAGAAGCGTTAGAAATAAATAGGCGAAATGATTAGCCACCCCATTCGGAGCACACCGCGAACGTAGAGGTGGTGCATGCAAACAATCATCGACTCGTTCGTCGGACGATGTGTGTTTTACAGGGCCCGATGGTGCGAACGGTGCGAGCACGTCGAGACCGGTGCCATTCGAACACATAGTAGTTATACTTACATGATTTCTTGTGAGACGGCTTGTTCTGCAGGGACGGTCCGGTTCCGCCGAACGGGGGCTGTTTGCCGGCGAACGGTGGTTGCTGCGAGGACGACGGCGAGTACACCGACGGCGGCCGGAGCGGATATCCGTGCGTGCTGACCGGACCCGGAAGCCGCTGTGTGTTGCCGCCCATGCCGGGGTTCAGCGGCGGTCGAGTGGCCATGTCTGCGGAAAGACGGACGTGTTTATCGTTACGGTTTCAAAGCGACGGACGGGATCGCGACACTAGCCGTGTACAACGCGCTGCCGTCGCGTCGTCGTTTTGGGACGGACAACTTCAACGTACCAGACCGTTGGTCGATTTCAAGACATTTACAACCTGCCTAGCTGGCCGCAAAGTGAAAACTAAAATATTACGACCGGACTACAAAACGTGTATACTACATGCGTATAACGCGACGGATGCACCGCGATGTAACGCAATACCGTAGTATTAGCCACACGAACACGGCCTACTAAAACACACCGAAACGTATAAGAAAAATAGAAAAATAGACAGCGGATGAAAATCGATATCAAAGTTTCGCGAACGATGTAATTGAAATACACGGAAACGTATAGGATACGTAGTGGTTTTTATTTTTCAACGTAGGAACATCACATTTTAACAGGTAAGGCGAGTCGGATCGAAACGGTACGCGGGCGCCACACAGTTGCAGTCGCCCGTCCCTGTTTAATAGTGTCGTAGATCGTATGCACTTACTCTGGTTGTTGTTCTGTTGGTCTTCCGGTCTGCAGCACACCTTAAACACGACTTTCATGTTGTGAGTAGAGCAGCGACCGCCGATTCTGCGGTGGATGTCATCCTTGGACGAAGTGGCTGAAAACACGAGCGATTCGATTAAAATCATATAACCAAATACACATATATAAACACACACCGTGGATACCGAATATTAAAATATTGTTGTATTTTTGTGCGTAGAGGGAAATACGTGCAATTATTTCGCACTATTTCAATAGTGAAAATCAAAACGTAACGAAGAGTGTGTTTTATTGTTATTGTTTTTTTTTTTAAATTAAAATACACGGTCGGGACCGATTGCGACGAGGCATATACGAGTACGATAACAAATAAAAAGAACTGCATTATACGGTGGAAGCGCACTTCAGCTTCACGCTGTATGAATGCATACTCCGTAAAAGACGCGAGGAAAATAACAACTCCATAAAAGGCGTTCTTAAATGAATATATTTTTTTTAACTTAACGGATTTTCGGCTAATCAACGGGTACGTATAATATATACATCACCGCTGGACGGTGTGATTATGATAGTGACACAAGAAATATAGCATGTCGAGTTGTAATACACGCGTGAATTAATGCACGGAAAACTTAACGCAGTCGAACACCGAGATATGTAGAATCACATTTTTGGTCCCGTCAAACGTATTTTAATATTTATATTTGTGCGATAGACAAGCCGAATTTCCGACGGCTGGAATTATTTTTTCATCCCTTCACGAATCGTCACTCGACTGTACGCGTATACATACACGAATCTCCTGCATACCGTGCGTCCTATCGTCACATAGTGTCGTCAGTATAAGACCACGAGGTTTCCCCTATTCGACGTGGATTTTTACGGGTCTTTTCCCCTAGCGACTCGGCCCGATAAACGTCGGCGATTACACTCTGTACGGGGGTTAGCGGCGAGTAGCAGATCCCTTGCGCGCTTCGTGACGAAACATTTACTGCGCGCATTGATGGGTATCCGAACAGTAAAGCAAGCTTCGAGACGCGTTAAACTTCCCTCGTCGCAAAGCAATAAAATAAAAATAATAATAAAAAAAAAAAAAAAAAAAAAAAAACAAAAAGACGAAAAGACCGTCTCGTTTAAATAACCGCGATCGTTCGAGTGCGACTCGAAAACGGTCATCATTAAGCCGCGAGCGCTATTGCTATTGATTCGTACAGCCGTATTCTGTCCGCCACTGGTCGGTAATAAAACAGCAGCAGCCCATGCGCGGCGTCATTACACGCCGGCGACTTTATCGTCATCTCTTCTCCCCGCAGATCTTTGTTTTACGACGAGTAAAAGCTTTTAAGAATGACGTGGCTCGCGTGTGCCACTCGCTGCCCCGCACACAGTTCGCCATTTAGATATGTACTATAAATTCACCGAATAATGTCAGCGGAAAAGTTTGTACCAGAACAAGAGCCCGCTTGAATAAAAACGTTTTTACGGTTTTTCTAATTCCTTTTCGGGGGGGGGGGAGGGGGGGGAACGAATTAACCGAAAAAAATAAGAAAAAGAAGGAATTCTAATATTCAAGCCATCCATATAAACGTAATAGCACGCGGGCATTTTTCATATATTTACACGTTATGCAATAGATATTTCAATAAAAATAAAAACAAAATAATGAAAACTTTCGTTCACGTTTCTAAAAAGGAATTTGATAACATATTATTATTATAGTCGCACGTTACGATTCGATACGACACAGTTGTCACCTATACGTGTTATTTACGCATAATATGATAATATATAAACATACGAGTACGTACACGTTGATATTGTATAAATATATTATATATACGTGCGTGCGTATGAACGGGTACTTACAGATGAAATAGTAGTCCTGTCCCGGCTGAAATTCGAGTCCTCCCGGCTGAGGCGTGAACGACCGGAACGTTATGGTGACGTACATCAGTTTGTACGGCTTGTCGCAGTACGCTATGATCCGAGGATTGGGATTAGTGATTCGGCACATATCATATTCCTCCTTGGACACCTGAAACAGCAACATATCGGACGACCGTGTGTTAATATAAGCGAGATACGTTTGAAAAGATAACAAAACTGTACAGTGTTATAAAGTTCAGAGCGAGTTGTGTACACAAAGGTACTGTATGTGAACGCAGTGTACGCATTATGATATTATTTCCGCTGCCATTACGTCCTACGCGCACTCATCGGTTATCCAAAAAATCATATCAATGAATAAAACCACAATCGTGTACGTGTTGTGTGATCCGTACACCTTTAACCAAACTTAATCCGATACGACGATCGGTTTGAACCGTAAGACGCGTGATATATATTCATTTCATATTGTTATGCAAACAAAGCGGAAAAACGTTTTCTCTGTTACGCATAAAAACTGACGGCGCGCAGGGAAATTGTGCGGAGTTGGGCGTTATTCTCTTCTTTTGGCAAACGTGTTCGAAAATCATTTATATACGTGCAGCACTTTACTGTTTGTGGGGTTATTCGAAACGAATTCCGTCGCGGCACTCGTCCTATTGTGCTGCGACGTTTTTGTTGGGTGCAGCTTTTTATTCACTTATACATATATATATATATATGTCGATTATAATGGTATTTTGACAAAGAGATAGATAGACGGAGAAAAAGAGTTAGAGAAAGACGTGGACAAGAAAAGAAAAGAGAAAAACTATAGTAAATATATACAACTCATCAGTGCTGCTGCGGTTCACCGCCACCACCATGACCATTACACTGCCGGTAAACAACAAAAACTTGTAAATCGGCGGCAGAGGGCATTGTGCAACAACAATAAAGCCGGTGGCCGCCGTCAATTAGCCTGGCGAGTTTGAAAAGGCCGAAGAGTTATATGCGCGCCACGTCCAATACGAGACTGCTACCGGCTGCTATTAATGCCAAAATTTTCCGCGCGCCTTTTCTCCTCTCCCGACCATCATCCCACGGCCGCGTTAACAAGAGGCCGTCGAAATCGCCCGAGTTAGTTATCTTTGCACCTCTCCCCCCCCAGCACATGACGATGGGTCCTATTGTCAGCGGGATGGGAATATCAAACGAATGATAACAGAGTAGATTAGGTATACCGGAAAAGAACCCTACAGGAAAACGGCCAATATCGGAAGACCGATAACGAGATGGGAAGTGGTAGTGGAAAATGACGATGTGGAAGAACTAGGAGGAGGAACGGATTTGGGAAGGCGTAAGCAATTGATCGAGATGAGTTTAAGGCTGGGCGTACGACGGGATGATGGTTTGAAAGAGACCGCTATACTCGAGAAAATAAAAATAAAGGAATAGGTTTTCACGTCGTACGCGTACAAGAGGTAGGTAGGCGAACTTATGAGCTTTGGATTGAGCAGTTGACTACAACTCCGACGACAACGACCGAGAACGTATTGCCGCGTGTGCGTCGCAAGAACTAAAACGGGGCTGATGCTTAGTCGCGTGTGTTACCGAAAACGCGTCACGCGCGGTCAGCAACGCGTATTTGTTTTAGGTGATATTATAATATTTCATCTGTGTTTAAAACGTTTTTTGAGAACTGTGCCCCCCCCCTCAACCCCGGGCACCACTTGGCCGCGTAAAATAAAACGTTTTCATTTGGTTTCCGCGAGCGCGGCCAAACGCATATCAATATCGCGCAGGGGCAGTCGCGATCAATTAACGACAATAATAATAATGATAATAATAACGTATTGTGTCGGAAAATCGACGTCGCGTTCGTAACTCGATATTACGATACACATTTGCGCACAGCATAAATTATAGTACGTTACACTCACGTTGTAGATGATATATTTTTCCGCGTCCGACTCGTGTGTTCCCGGAGCGTAGACGGGACACACGATGTTCACTTGGTCGTATTCGAAAGGCATGTTGCCTTTGTTCACGTCGATTATGTGGTCCGTGTTGTCTATCCGGAATCTGAAACAATAGTTTGCAAGATTAGTTATGGTTTTGCGGTGTACACACCCGGTATGCAATTACCAGCGTGCGTGCATAACATTATAAATAGTGGTTGCGTTGCGACGGAGTAAGGGTATGTAATCATAATATCATGATGAACACATACGTAATGATGCCGTAATGTGTCACCGTACGAAATAATACTGCAGTTGCCCGTGTACCAGAGGTTGGCAAAGTTTTAGCCATTTTTTTTTTTTTTAAACTTACAAAACCATCATGTACAAAGAACCGTATTGGTTTAAACAACTTTTTTTTTTTTTTAGTCGTTACGTCAATGCGTATCCTAAAGAGCCACACGCGGTTTTGCAACCGCAGGTTGCAGATCAATCATCTATGTATAACAAGGATGAGCGACTTAGAGTAACGACAAAACCAATTTATAGAAAGAAGTACTAGTACTTGCTTAGTATAGAACTAAGTACTAAGTACCTTTAGCTATGCTAAAGGCTATGCCGATATGAATAAACAAATAAAAATAATAAAATAAATTTAACAATATTTTATATAAAATAAATATATAAATGTATATTTAGACAATTAATACCTAATTTAGCTGTAATGTAATACTGGATAGAGTATAATATCTACATTTTACGATTTAACGTAATTAAATTTTTTTTTCATTTATTTTAATTATAAAATGTTTCAGCACATTTAGTGCTATTACAACTTTTTAGTTTTTACAATACGTAATTAAATAATTACAACGGATGAACGCTAAGATTTTATGAAGTAATTTGAAAATGTAACACGGGCCAGAAGTACTGCCCGTCCCTGGCCTATATTCTCGCACTTTATCCATTCCACAGATGTTCCGTGTGTTCACACAGCGTTCAGGTTCTACGTATCATTTTTCACTAGACAATTTCTATTTACTGCAATACGAACATAGTATATTATAGTACCGTGAAAGTTTAAACATTAACGTGTGGCATACCTAGAAAGGATCTGTAACGTATACTTGAGGTTTTAAATTTTTTTTTCTCGTTCTTTTAACGTCCATATATCGTTCAACCATATAGGTTGATCCAACCCAATAAAATCTCCATAACTTGACATTAAATCGCCGGAATCTCATCGCACATGATTTCAATCGTCACCGCTGTTGAATAAAACACGACGTGCAGTGCGTGCGCATGGATGTAAAGCTTCCAAGGATATAACACAGTCGCAGCAAATATGATGCGGTGCGTTTCGTATGCTGCGATATTTTCAGAAAGCAAATTTATCGTGCCCTACTTACACGCGAAACATTGTTTTGCGTTTTACGTCTTTCTCGGGCACAATGTATCGCGCGTGTATACGCAGATACGCGTTGTGTTCTATTATTCGTGCGATTCATACGCTGCGTCGGAGGCCCGCAGGTACACATCGGTGTACGGTAACATGTAAATAGACACAAAACCAATACCGGATGTGTGTGTGTGTGTGTGATGTTGTGTTTTTGCTGACGACTAGACGATATTGTAGATAAAAAAACGTAAAGAAACAGACGGATAATTTCGCGTGCATAAGACTCGAGGGAATTCGCGGCGACAACTATAGACGTTCTTTTCTCTATTATATCTTCTCCGTCTATGCACGTTTCACTCGGTGAACGATCGCGCGAACAAAATTTTCGTCCTATAACAATTATTGTTTTATTATGATTATTCCATTATGCCAACAGATTTCTAACCGTAACCATGAATTCGCGACGAACGCCGCCTCCCGTCGAGCTTTTTTCTTTTTTCCCGGGTCGCGACGTACCGATAATCGCTTTTTGCAGATCATCGACGACATCCGGTTCGGGTGAAAATACGAGTAGTCGACGGATTTCGCGTGCAACAATAACATTATACCGATACAAATAACGGTAAGAAAATACGCGTTCATATTTATATCATAATCCTGAAATATTGTTAAAACTTTTTTTCACGTATTACTATTGTCTACACACTATGTACTCCATAACCCTTCGAGGGCGATAACTTATAAATACACAACACTATCGTTTCTTTTATTTTTTTGCCCGAGTGGTTTTGTTTTAGTTTCCAGGAATGAAAAACTATTTCGTTAGTCCTAAACTTTACAACGACGGTGCAGTGCTCGATGGCCGTCGAATAACAAGTGAACAATAACAAGTGTGTACGGATAGGAAAATAAAACGTTCAAACTTTTATTGTTTTCATACCACAGTTGTACGCACGATATTGTTTGCCTAGCTCTCTATACGTGAGTTTCGAATATCGTTTTCGTATCGTATCATATTTTATAAATGTAATGCGCCTACACGTATACATATATATGTATATAGATACATGTATACGCGCTGACGTTATAAATCTATACGTGTACAGGGAAGGCTTATACATAAGTATTAAGTGTAGGAATGTGTCTGGTCATCGTGTACGCGGACGCGAGCGAAAGGCTCTCGGCTCGGCGATCATAACGAATCGATTCGGACTATACGTTTTTTTATGCTCTTCACTTTTATAATGTATGCGCGTATACATTACCGACCGTACAGACTTATTGTCAAGCACGTCATGGGCGAACCGATACGGTGTGACGCGCATCGCGTTTGACATTGGAGATTGAAATAAAAATGCGCACTGCACACGCGGCGGCGACGACGAATGAATTCCGATATCGGTTTAATGGGAGAAGAAAAAAATAAGAAAAAAAAAAAAACACAAAGTGATTGTCGCGTAGTCAAGTCGAACGGATGCACAATGTCTGCAGCGTTATCGTCGTTTCTGTACGTGTATATTCTGCGACATTAAGCAGCTGGAATCAGATTTCTGATCGTCGTCGTGTAGTGCACTCGAGTACGCAACAACACGAGTAGAATAGATACGTGTAGTAACGTTAGGAGAGCAGTGTTTCGAAATGCGTTGGTTCGGCAACGAATACTTGATGATAGGAGTCGAACATCGACAGTACTGCACATTTTACGTATCGTACTGTTGCGCGCCGTGTCCACGCGATGGCGATAAATCGACGGATGTAACTCACGCTAATGTAATTGCGAGCGAAGGGAATCGGTTAGAAAAAACGCCATTTCGTGCAACACATACTCGCACACTTTGATGGCGCACAGCTTCAACGCAATTTTTTGTACTTTTTTTGTTTGGGAAAACAATCCTCTATTGATCGGCCGTATACGAGCATACGCTGTACATAATACGGTATTCGATCGAACTCTTTGAGAGAAGCCAATCATTCGCCGTTGACCGTATACCATCAGTTAATCATTATTAACATAATTATTTTTCTTAGTGCTTTTATTTTCTTAAAAACACATCACTCGTATATTTTGTTCGTTGTTGGACATAATTTTTCACGGAAAAATAATCCACTACTGCTGGCAGCACAAACTGCTGGCAGTTTTTTGTGTATACTTTTTCTCAGACAACCTATATATATATATATATGTAAACAGTCTTACAATACAGACCTAACATTTTCTTAAAACGTATGTGCTTTTGGAAAATATTTTTTTCCTTGCTGTTTAGTCGAGACTCAATTTTTAACAAAGAACGGGCACAATAACTAAGTAAATATGAATCATTTGATACTCTCTGTTATAACTTTGTTTTCAAAGCTGCGCAAAATAAAGAACGAAATTTCCGGGTAATTGCTGTATTTTCTCAGTTGGGTACATCGTAATACGTCGTATATCCTAACGGATGCCGTACGATGGGTAAGATAACTGAAATATATGGTTGGTCGGTAGAAATAAACTTTTAGTCAGTGAACGTGGGGGGGGGGGGTTGGAGTGGTATTACACATGTATATATTTGTATGGAATCGGTGCGAACGACACATGTTTTATATTGTGTTTGCGTGTAGAAAACGATACTCTATACCTGGTGATCGGAGAGGGTGCCGTCGTAATATCGAGCACTGTTCACGTGACATAACGTGATATGTATTTATGTACACAGTGCGGCAGACTCGGGGAAACCTGTGAAACTCGCTGTCCGTATCAAATGTCCCCCTTCGGACTTAGAGAGGGAAAAAATAGGTAAATACACAAACATGGTGTTTTTTTTCCATCCGCCATCATTCTCGGAGGGGACCACGAGGGGCGATTGGCAGCGTACTTGAATAGGTACCCATAACAGGTACTCCGACCACGGTTGAATGTATCTACTACCGCGGTATGGTCACGATGATGGTGGAAGTAGTTGCGATGGGCGGTTACGTCTGGTCACCGCCCTTTGTGATGGTGATTACTTCGCCAAAGAGGGTGTCGTCACCGCGAAAATAATACAAGCACACACACGCGCACATATATGTATATAAACGTGAAACGCGTCGCGCGAAGTATAATGGCAGCGGTAGGGGAATCGCGAACGCAGCGTATTATGGAGGGGTTTTGTTGGCTGTGGCGACGGCGTAGGGGTATCGAGACGGAATGGCGGCCATACTATTTAGCGCGAGAAGAAAGAGAGAGAGAGACAACGAAGTCGAGGAGGGCGCGGAGGAACGGAAACCCTAGGAAAAACTGGCGTTGATTAAGTGTGAAAGCGAAGGGTTGTCGGATCACTGTACACGCAGCATCGAATGGGGGCTTTTCATCGTACTAGACCAAACGTAAACACGTGCGAGTGTACGAATACGTATATACGTATACGATTGTCACGGTACGCTTGTACATCTTGTGAATAGCAGGCGCATAATATATATGTTGACATATTGTCCTCGTAGATATCTAGATGCAGCGGTGTCTCTGCGGCGCACGGTGTCGATCTGCTATTTTTTTTTTTTTTTTAATTTTTTCACAGAAACAATTAGAGGAAAGAGCTTTCAATCGACAGCGACCCCCATACGTGTATACACGCACAATATATGGAAATGATGTGTGTGTGTGTGTGTGTGCGCGCAGTGCAGAGCAACCCGACGGCTGTGCTACGCGGTTCGTGTACAACGATCGAGAAACATTTACCTCGTAGAAAAGCAAAACATTACACTACACTCGTCGTTCGTTTCGTTTATCTTTATTTAACTGTCTTTATTTATTTTTCTTGCAAGTGCAGCGTACACGACCGACACTAGAAGACGGGAATTTTAAATACGTAATAGTATGGCATATATTTACACTTATTTGTACTGAAACGAAAGCGAGCGAAAAAAATCACTGAGCATTGCTCACGACGACGCGACGTTGTGCGTTTTATCCACGTACACATCAAACTATCATCATCGTCGTACACGAACCATTCGCTTTTGTAAAGATACATTGAACATCGCTAATCGCACGCACGCAGCACAAGCGTTGTCGAACACCGTGTTAATTGAACCGTTTATGCGAGTCATACGCGCATAGCGCACCGTGCGCACTCGCAGAGACTTGAACGCGTACGATCTATATGCGCGGCTTATGTTTTGCTAAAAGTACACATAATTAGATTAGATCGCCAGCAGTGTTATATTGTTATATTTACACACACGTACGGCGCGTTTCGATAATGAGTCGCGCTCGCGCGAGGTTCGTTGTGCTCGTACGCGTACAAAAACGTTCATTAGACGTGTTCTACGACACGCGTCACCGTGGGACCGCGGATCGATTGATCCGTATAAAGTAGCGTCCGTCTGCGCTCGTTTCTCTTTCCTCGTTACTATGTTATAATGAATAGTACGTTATTAATATCACCTTGATCATAATTTTTCCGAACACGAACACGCGTACGGTACGATATGATGGTCGCGCGAACAGTGCGTGTTACGCATTCGTCCGGAGATCGGAACGCGTTCGAGAAGAGGTTGAATTTTTCCCCCCGCCAACAGAGTTCGTACGTTCGAATGCAGGCAGACGAGTAGTAACGGGGGGGATGAGGGTCGAACACCGTTCAGATAGCGATATACGTTCGTAAGGGGTGACCCGACAGTCTTCGCAATCCTCTTCTGGTGCACTACGTCCGTAGACAGTACCATCGGTGCTGGCCAGACCACAAAATTAATAAAACACGAACCGCCGGGCGGTCGTACGGAACGGGCGCGCACGTTCGACGAAAACAATATTGATATACAAATGTACCGGGTTTAACGCGCAACACGATATTGCACTACTCGCGTATTATAAATACACAGATTTCGAAACAATGTACTAGCATCTCCCTTTCCGGGAAATAATAGCTGCACAGAAAAACGTTCCGAGCGCGCGCGCGTACACTTTCCACGTACCCAGCAGATATTGCACACACACACACACATGTATTGATGTACACGTCTTTTGTCTCGACGGGGGTCGCAGCGCACACCGCTTTTCGTACAACACAAAAGAATACCGAATGTTCCAGAGTAACCCCCGCGCCGCCAGCAGACGTTTCGCACGCCTGCAAGACATTCCGACGGCTCTTAAAAAGTGTTTAGCGTTTTACTTATCACTATTATTATTATTATTACTATTATATGACTACTTTATACGTGTTTTAAACAAACGCCGCTGCGAAAAACAAAAGGCGCGCGCGTTCCCGTGTTCGACAAAAAACTTTTGGAACACAACAATGGTGCGCATTACTCCGCGTGCCGTTGTTCATGTTCAGCGGAAAATCGCGGGGTGTTTTTTTATCATTGCGCGGCGTAGGTACTACTTGCACTTAACTCACATGTGTACGCATACACTCGTCGAGAGCCCGACGACGTGAGTACGGAAGACAATCGCTTTTCCAATCGGCCGCGTTGCACGAGTCGTTTAACGCTTGACACCCATACATACGTGTACTGTTACGTTAATCTATCTTACGTACTAACCGTTCCGGGGATGTATAGTTTTATTGCCGCCAATTGGTTTCGATACGGATAAAATATGTTTCGTGAAATAATGATAAAAAAAAAAACCCCTCATAAATGAGTTCAAGTAAGAATTAAACCGTTTTGGATTAGCGGAGAATTTTACACTTTTGACACGTTTTAAGCGTATCGTCCATAACACAGGTGTATATATATATATTTCTATAATTTCGATATCTGTTCGGTTGGATCCGCTGATTTATCTGTGAACGCATTTGTTTATGTAAAATAATTATTTCCAGCACCAATGCTCGTTACAGTATTCATTCGATATGCGTTTAAATATTGTACGGGAATACGATAATCAATTCATAATGTATCGAATACGCGAAGCTCACAAGACCTGTACATCGCGGAGTCTATAATGTTTGACGTATGGCGATGGATCGCCAAATTATTATGGGTGGCAGAGAGATTAACTGTTCGGCCGGCAACAACTTTTGAGTCCACGTGGTGTGGTACGTCAGGGAGGTACGCGAAAATACGCGAGAGGAGGGGGGAACGAATATACGCACTGAAAACCCAAGCGTACGACGCACGGACAAAAAGAGGCCAACCAAGCACAAAAGCTGATTAAATATGATGACGGAGCGCCGTAGCGTACGCTATACGAACGACAAATCGGCTCCTGCGTAGAGGCATGTGCGGTATGTGTATACAGACGGATAAGTGCGGGGGAGGTGGTGGTTCGTTTCCATCGGGCGAGGGAACAACAATATGAATCACTGTCAGTGTCAGATTTCACTAGGCGGCAGCGACCATTGAGGCACAGTCCATGTGCGTGTGCGAGCAGTATAGGAGAGAAAGAGAGAGAGAGAGAGAGAGAGTGACGGTGTGGGTCGCTAGAGAGGGTGAGCGAGAATCACAAGTCGTCAACTGTCAGCCATTACGATATATTACGACGTTATTATATATATATATAGTACATGGCAAATGCGCACAATGTATACCCTGTTATATCACATACCTTCCCTGCACACGAGTTTCCATCTCTTCGTCAACATAATCGACAATAAACAGCACGATAGGGGGACGGTCGTGGTGGTACCCCGTGCGCTATTGTCTTATTATATTAGTGCAGTCAACTCTCGGTAACTCCAACCTTGATAACTCGAAATAATCTATATCACGAATGAATACAATTCCCCTTCGAACTTCAAATAACGTTTAAATAATCGAAATTGAAATTGAACAAGTTTTCGATATCTCGAATTTTCAAGTTTAGTACTAAATATTCATCATTGCGATCATTTTTCGTTCATAACTTTTTGTAAAACTACAGTCGACTGTTGAGATAACTCAAATCTTAATAACTCCAAACAATTGATTTCAGTTTTCGTTTTTTTGCCATCTGTTCGTTTAGTCATTCATCGTGCAAGTGGACGGCGTTGATGCAGTGGTTAACAACCCGCGTTATTACGGTTCAAAAACTAAAATTAACAATATTATCACTGGTAGAATAAGTGAATTTGCTTAAATTTCTTGAAAAAAGCGAAAAAAAAAAACAAGAAATAGCCCGAAGATTTTAAGATTTCCAACGAACACGTTATATAGGTCTATAATAATAAAAAATGAAGATGTGATTTAAAAAAACTTAAATGAAAACTCGGCAACTCGCAAAAAACTCTTTTATAGAATCATAATTTAGAAAACTTATAATAAATAAAATTTAAATGTAATACTTTATAAAACATACTCTTTTTTAAGTTTTTGATTGATGATGAAAGTCGAATTTTCTTTTCCCCCCTTGAACTTCGAGTTATCAAATGTCGACTGTATTTGATATAATGACGGCGTTGTACCGTGCCACAGACGGGTTTGCGGTAAATGAAAAAAGTTTATATACATACATAACATATAATATATTTATATATATATAATGTATACGTAGAAGGATACGGGGCGGAAAACGACGAAAATCCTCAAAACTGTTATAAGCAAATCGCCGACGGAATGATGTAGACCTCACGTAGACATATAGATAAATATGTATTATGTTTAATGTTAGTCGATGTATGCAGCTCACGTACATCAATTAGCTGCGTGGTGCTGTACAAATACACGTGTAATAGTTTATTTATTTCATTCGTCGCGCGGAGGTCGGTGTTTACGATAATTGTAGGCGTATTAAATACGGATACAAGTAGCTAGTTAAAAATAATATACATATATATATATATATATATATATAACTAAATAATATTACGTATAGCAGCTTAATCACGATGTACACGTTATAAAAAAAAAAAAACATTCGGTATTAAACATGATTGCGAAATGAAAATAAATAAATAAAAATTAAAACACTAAATATACATCAAAGTTCTTGCACTCGTGTCCGACTAGTGTGGTAAAAACAAAAAAAAAAAAAAAATTGTAATAACCAATGTAATGCAACAGTACAAGACTTGCGGGCACAAACCACTATTTATGCGATACGCGCGTCGAGGCATTAACCGTGTCAAGTCTTCGGAACACATCGTATCCAAAGCTCTTTGTGCACACCAACACTTGATTGCGTAACGACCTCGAATTCTTCGCTTATCGACTTCGATCGAACACCGTACCATTTGAAATCATCACGAACCATTTCACCTCCCTCCATCTATTCATGTATGCGCACACGATAACGATAACATTATTATCATAACACGAAAACTCGGACACGTGTAGTGGACAATCATAAAATATGACATGGACCTGTACACGCGCAGCGCATTATACAATTGTATACGTTACGTACGCATATAATACTGTGCCATACGTGTACAAATCTATATATGCACGCGTATCACCGTCGCGTCCCACGAGAGTGTAGGTTCCCTACAGGGGTTGTTTCACAGGTAAACGGGTTTCGGCGCTCGCCGGTTTGATGGATGTCGGTCGGATACACGGTTTTCCACTAAGGTATATCATTACTATTACCGTGACTGTACACTATTTATACGTATTATATACGAGTGTGTGTGTGTATGATAGATAAGTTAATACGGTAAACCGTGTGCGCGACAGACAACGTCATTGCAAATATACCGTCGTGATGGGTACGACGTTAGCGACGACGACGACGACCGCGGTACGAGCAAGCACACACGTCGATACGCGACGTCGGTTTCCCGTGTGGGTTTATTCGTAAACCCCGTGCGCGAATGTAATTTCATCCGTCGAATTACCACTGTGAATTCGCAGACGACCACCTCGCGCGTACCGTGTCTCTTATTGTCTACATCGATCACTTCAAACGAACGTGCGTACGGCGTGCGCGTGAATATATGTAGACACGCGTCTGAAGATAGTGCGCAGTGAACGGCGGTAATGCCCGCGCTGATTGCTATTCAAACGCGTATCAATCGAATTCGCCCGGCCGCAGTTTCCAAGGGGAAATTAACTTATTCCAACCGTACAATATACACGTGCACGCATATACTTAGCTCGGTCGCCTTAAAACGCGCGATAACCGCGTCGTCTCCCCGAGGAAACGATACACCTGTGTCCGTACGTTGCAGCGACTTGTAGCAGAAATGATTCGTCCGGTACCCACGGCACGGCCGTAATCGTAAATGCTTAACGAACAAAAGGAAAATATAACCGTCACATTAATACATTGTAAAATGTAATTTATACATACGTAGTACACGGTATAGATTGTAGGTACAATACATAACTCGAAAACTTTGAACCCGAAACCACGGACGGGGAAAAATGCAGTAGATTTGGTCGTAAATAATTCCAATCTAGTTAAACGTGTTTTTTTTTTTTTTTTTCAAACTGCAGCAGCAAAAACGTAATATGTACGCGCGTTCATATGTGTATATATCTACCACACGAACAAGAGAATATACCGCAATATTTCATTTCGCAAATATCGAATAATAATGAAAACGAAATAAACGTTTATCCGGTTAAATGTACTTTAATAGAGTGCACATCGAGTTAGTATGTACGGTTTATGCAAATACGATTAACGGTAGAAAAAAGTAAACCACATTTTTGCGGTTACTACTGCAAACGTAATTGCGGCAGTGCAAGATTAATGTAGTGCATTATGTACAACGAAAAATAACTACCAGTATTATAAACATGTCGATTGGCCTCCCTCTCATTCACTCTCTCTCTTTCTCTCTCTACAAATATGAATTTTTGCGTGCAGGGTTGGAATCTCCATGGAAAGGAAAATATAGTGAGCTAGAGATAGATGGATAAATAAACTAACAATTTCATATATGTATACAAAACGTTTCACCGGTTTGTATTGTTATTATATTATTTCCCCGCAGAATATAACAGCTTTTACGAGAATTAATCCAAGTTCCGAACTTTTCTAATGTAACGATGAACATATATGTACTTCCAACCGAGTTATTTCCGTTCGGTTTTCCACAATTTTTCAATATATTTTAAGCCGATTATCGCTCTACACGTGTATTTGTGTAAATAACAAAAAGCTTTTTAGATTTACAGATAAACGTGGACGTGTGTACGCAGCAAACAAAAAAAAAAAAAAAAAAGTAAAAATAAAATAAAATAAAAATACCGAATCAATACGAACCAATATTATTAATTTTATTCTAAAAGTTAGAAAACTTCGATAATTGTATCTGTATAAAAAAAAACTTATGTTTTCGACGATTGAAACCGGAGGGTGATGCTTGATAACGAATAACGAAATAAAGTGTGCGGAATACTTATTCGGTACACACGCTGCAATACATGTATTATATTGTTTTCGGAAAGAAATTTGAAGTCAAAGGAGCAGCTCGCGGGCTTAACGAGTTGTTAACGCTGAATGTGTTAAATTGTTTAAAAATCGCGAAAAACGCTCGCGCGGATATTTCACCGACCCGCAAGTGTGCTCAATACGAACCGACTGTATTACCAAAGCTCGATTGGTATTTTAATGAGCGAATATAATACGGAATTCAGCGGCGGGAGTCGGGTAAAAGAATATATGTAGACATAGACATACACGTACACGCTCGCCCACTACGGAAGCGGAAACCGCAAAAATGTTTTTCGCTCCGGGGACGAGTTGTTTTCTTCGCTGTCGCGCAAACAAATAAAAATAATTAACACTACATAACGCAGCTTAGACGTAGTTAAGTGATTGGATCTAACACCACGCGGCTGATATAAATCATATTGTACATCGAGGGTTCGCTCGTTCGCTTTAGTAAATCAAAATAAAATACCGTCAAAAACAGTCGACTCGTGTAATTTACAAAGTGTCACAGCACAAGTAATAACACGATGACAAACGAATCGAGTTAGTCTTTGTTTCTGTTTTCACATACATCGGATTGCGACCGGTCCTGATTCCCTGTGTTAGCGAAACCCCGAGAAAACACTCTACGTTACCGCTCGCCCCTTACCGTACATCCGCGTATTATGATTACGAGTATAACATACAAGTACATACGAGCAATTCGTATGAGCGTATGGATCAGGTGCACCAACCACGGAAAAGCAGCTGAAACGGTGGCAGTGATCGCACAACACGTGCGGTTACAAACACATATATACACATAAATATTAGATATGTTCTTTTAGACATATGATATTGCGAACAGCATCATCATACGTAGAAGCGGTACAGGTATTATTCTTCTTACTTTTTTCCCCCTTTTCCCTCGGGGTCGTCGAGAGTATTTTTCGGAGTGCCGCGGTAACTATTTCACGTTCGTAGAATCAAGCAATACCAATAACATACAATTCAGGTCACATGATGTACAAAGTGCACAACAACTTTCTGGATATTAATCTCACCAGTGGAAATAGTTAATATACCATTTTAGGATATGAGAAAACAATTGTAAACGGATCAACGCCGTCAACTAGCGTGTAAGCAATAATTATGTATAACAAGGTTAAGCGAATTTACAAAAGCGTGAGAAGACACGGAAACGAATGAGCTACTGCGACGGTCGTCTGATCCGGAAACATACGCATTGTTTGAAGTGATACCTCGATTCACGTTGTGTGCTCGCGTCCGTACGTACGATTCGATCGGCACGACACATTGTTGCCTACAACATCCAAGGGAAAACGAGTTTGTTTCGTGGGAACACGTTCATTCGTAAGAATTGAACACTACTGCCGTTTGCAGTTTGCTTTCAATTCCGTTTACAATATTACTCGCGCGAGCACCTGAACCGTTCGAAAGTATAAATACATAATGGACGTTATACGTGCGCTGCACTCGGCCCGTGGCCGTACAAGAATTATGTTTTCACCTGCCAACACTCTAGCTGTGCACGCCGAACTCGAATACCAAAGCATACCGCCGACGACCCGGTAGAGAGCTCGCGAAGTCCTGCACACCGCAGGGTCGCGGTGCTCGTGTACGAGCTACGATTGGCAGCGACGCAAACGCACGGGGGACAGCGACGCGTAATCCGTCACCGCGCGCGAATTCGTTCGACGTTTCGTAATTAATTACACGACCTGGCGTTGGCGATGAGGGATGAGGGAGAAGGAGAACAGACAGTGTACACGAGACGTACATAAGAGGAGAAGAGGAGGGCAATGGGACGAGAAATGGGGGGTGGGGGGCAAGAGGTGTTGCGACGCACGTATACGTATAGGTTTTCGAGGAAACCGACCGCGACGATGACGGAGACGACGAAAACGGGTAAAAGAGAAGCAAAAGAAAAAAAAAAACCTCCGCGGCAATAGATCAATGTCGTGCCGTAGCCACCGCCGCAGTTTGTGAACACGTATACGCGTACAGTCGAGAGAGCCGTGTGCGAAATGAATTGCACCGAGCGCAAACGGTGGTGCGGTGGCAACGGCGGTTCCGACGCCTTTCTATCCGGGGGTGTCGCGTAACAATGCTTCACACTTTAATGAACGGTGTATAGAAGAATACGACGACGACGGTAATTTTTGTTCCTCGTATAATATATTACACACACGTCCGAGTCATACGGGTTAGAGAGGGGGAGGGGGACACGACTATACTCTCTACCGAAGAAGAGAGGTGCATGTATATACATGTATAAATATATATACATATATATTTATGTATAGCAGTTATACAATATATACTCTAGGGGTGGCAGGGGGTGTACGCGCACGCACTACTTTACAAGAGTCGGTCGGGGTGTGTGAGTGCGTGCGATAAGTACTCGCGTCATGTGTAATGAACGAGCGGAGAAGCAGCAGGATCAGAGACAAAAAAAAAAAAAAAAAAATGAAAAAGGGAGAAAAAATGGCGAAAAGTAATTACGAGCTCGTCTAGTCTTTCTCTCTGTCACACGAACAGTCTACACGTACATATAGTGTGTTGCTGCACTAGAGTGTCGTCGTGATTGGGGGCAAGAGAAGAGAATTTTTCGAATGTCTGTACGCGCGATCGTAATTATTACAAATATAACTGCAGTGCGTACCGAGTGTTGACACTTTTGAGAATACCTCAGACTTTTATTTTTATCTGTCGTTTTAGTTTTTTTTTTCATTCACGCACGCCGATTTGAGCGGCGGTTTTTTTCCTACGTGTACACAACACATTCGACTCTATATGTTTTCGGACGAATTCTATAGGATGGTGAAAGCAAGAGAGAACTTTCATCCGCGCGTTATAATAATACGCGATATAATGAATACAATGCTATACGCGCAGAGTTACGGTGCACTCTTCGTCGATCTCCAGGATAAAACGTTCACATCTGCCGCGAAGCCTACCACTGCTTTACACATTGTGTGCTAAGAATGCTCGCATCTACAACGTTATTATTCAACGTAATAAACACGTGATGTGAAAAATTAAGAAGCCACGTTGATGAACTATTATTATTCGCCAGTAATGAGACACCGCGGGATCATTGCGTCCGTCTGTGAAACGAATTATTACGGGAAGACGAGATGAATTTCGGAAAGAACCGCGGATTATACCGTTCTTTGTACACGCCATCACGAAATCGAAATGCTTTCATAGCATGACAATCGAACGATAAGTTTACGGGGTTTGTTTCCCGTTAGTTATGGACCCATGTCATCGCATGTTTCTCGTATACATATATTTGAGCTCCAAGTGCACCCTGGGAGATTTTGTTGTCCGCAAAGGCACGTATGCACACACATTAATATAAATGTATACAATATAGGTATAATATTCCCGTGGAAAATCGACGATGTAAATGTATAACGAACAGGCGGAAACGAGTTAACAATATAACCATGTCCGATTGGATTATTCAGCAGGTAAGGTCTGACCCAAACGCATAGACCTATGGGACACGTGAAATCGATTCGACGTTAAGGAAACTTTGAAGTCGAGATCGATGCCGTGCACGTTTTTTCACCGTGGTGCCAAGTCCTGGCGAATCTAACATGCTTGCACGACTACTCCCATCGCCGTCCGGCCGGTCTGAAAGTCGTACCGCTCTTTGTGTCGGAACCGGGTTTGTTTGTAACTGTCCGCGACCCAGTAGACGGATACTGCCGGATAGCACGCGACGACTTTCCGACGGCGGATGGTGGCGGCTAACGGGCCGCAGGATAGGAGGGCGGGAAAATTACCGCTGTTGCCGCAGCTCAGTGATTCCGGGGAATGCGCGAAGTACGATAATAATAAAAATAATGGCAGCGTGATAATTCCCAGCTTTAAAATAAATGCGCCCGCAGTGTTGTGTACGCCGCACACACACACACACACATATATTTATATAGATGACGTTCAGCTGATATCCTCTACGAGTAGTCGGTCGTGCGAAAACCCCGTTCATTATACACCGCGTGCGCGATACTAGGTCAGATCAGATAAATCACGCGAGGACGGTGACGACGACGACGGTCGTTTTGACAGCAATGGAATGGATCTGAAGCGTACCTAACGAGTGCACATGTAAATATATATATATATATATATATATATATATAGTGTAAATGTAGCTTTTCTCGTGTATCAAATAATATGGTGCAAGAAAGACGCGACGGATGACAGTCCGTGTGCTGCTCCGGTATTCGTACACACAATAATACATCGTTATGTATACGCGCGTAACAATAATGTAATACAATGCATAGGTGCGCTTTATGTGCGCCGTACGACAATATTGGCTATTGGCTAAGTATAGGTTTACGTGCGTACGGCGAGCGGCCATTTTACGCGAATCCGTGCAGTGGGTATAATCTGTGGGTTAGTCGAGGGAGAAAATAAATTCGGAAAATGTAACAAACGCGCCGTGAGAAACGAAACGCGAGTAGATATACGCGCGCGGTTATTGTGTAAGACGCTGTTTCTTCTTTATTTTGTACGCCAATACACGCGTAATGATGTACATTATTTATCACGATCGTGGAGTTAAAATTACTGTTTTCCCGTTGACCGGCAGAAAAAAAAAAAACAATTAGCAGTGCCGTTTTTAAGCGCGCACGGTTATCACAATGTATCTCATATTTTACACGCGAGTTTTCTTCAAAAAACAGTTCGTTTGTAACTTATTGCGTTCGTACGTATTTATTATACACACGTACCGCCGTGAAATATTTAATACAATATCACGTGTTGGACTGTTGCAGAATAGTTCAGCGCAACACGAGTATAATACGGTCGTATGCGTATTTACAAAATAGGAAACCGGATCGAATTCAACGTTGGTATGATGAAAATAATCATACTCGGCACATTGTTTCACTGTAACGAGCGCGTGCGTATACGTGTGCAGATTGACTAACCTCGCCTATCCTTTGAAATAAGACCATACGTCATAAAAACGAACGAACCATACACGCGTGGCCGAATCGAAACCGTGTAATTATTTTTTTGTTTTCGTGTTCTGCCGACTGATGGGTATTAATTTTACAAACCCGCCGGCAACTCGCTTTCATTACACATACACACACATTATTTATGCGTATTTTTCGGATTTTTAATCGCCTAATTTTCTACATCATTCGTTTATGGAATTTGTCACTATATCATAGTAGGTATTCAAAATGAACGAGAAAGAAAACGATAAGAATAGAGAGAAAACCTATTTACACGTATTTCATTTTTAATTAATTATTCTGTCGATCGTCCGTCAGCTCGTCGGTATAGTATTTCAAATTATAATATATCACAGAATATCTTCTATACAACTAAGTTTAATATGTATATATACTATACGATACTATACTATACTATACTATACGACCCGAGATTCTAAAAATCTATAACACCGGTATAATGCGTTTACGTCCGAAATCGTATAACATAGTTTTTAAATCGTTTCGCGTGGTAGTAGTAGTAGTAGTAGTAGAAGAAAAAAATATACAATAACGGGTCAAAGCAATAGCTTGACGATTAACGTGTGGACATGATTTCTGTGTTCTAGTATTTGGTCAAAAATGTAATGGTGAAGCATTAGCTGAAACAGATATTATATCCATTGCAATATTATTAAGTCGTGTGACCGCGCGATATCGTTTTGACCGTATAGTATTGTGTCACAATGTTGAAACGACGAATTTTGATTTGCCGGGAAATTATGCAAATGGAAAGCAATTGAATAAGAATCAGTTTACAGTGTTAGAGTTTCTAGCACAAGGCGAGCGGAAATGTTATCTCGACGATCATTTGCCTTGTGAAGATGAATGATCACTGGTATTTTCAAATATCTAATATATGCTGAATATGGAGATCATACGATAAAGACCGAAACAAAATTCATTAAAATAATAGCAGTACGCATCGGAATATGCGGAATGGTGATCGATTTAAACTATTACATTTCGAAAATATATTCGATAAAAAGTTAAGGCCAAACTGATTTCAATAGCTGATAAACAGAGACAAGAACATAAACGTACATGTAAATGTTTGTAATCACTTAACTCGCAGGTCGCTTAGGTGATTGGCAATGTGTAGCACACCGACCGACTACAGCTATGACAGTAGCCATTTCGTTCTATTCGGACGTCCATTTTTTAAACCCGTCGGGGTGACGGGAACGTAGAGCCAATTTATTAAACGAAAACAAAAATCAAATAGTAATTCTATAAGTCTGCAAATAAAATGGCCGTAACGAGTCCAACATGGCAGCCGGCCGAGGATTGTGTTACACGCGGGTTATACTGTGATGACGATGACGTATATGCGCTGCGTCGCAGCAATGTCGCGTACAGACAATTTTATGTAATGGCGTTCGTCTCCGATTGCGGCTGCACGTTGCAGGGTTCGGTGTTGGGGTTACAATGCGCGAAAGGGTAAATCGTTTGACCCAAAGGACTCTCGAGGGGGTCTGAGGGTGGGAAAGAAGGACCCCGGAAACTCTTCTGTTAGTAACACAATACATCTCCGGGACAATATACATGTACATACATAATATAATGCATACATAATATATACGTTTAAACGCATACACATGTACGTAAGTAGGCGACAGTTTTCGTCCTGGTGGTGGTAAAAACCCGCGATGGACAAGAGGATTCAACTGTGTATGAATATATAAACAGTACGCAATGTAATACATCGTATATATGTTCAAGGATAAGGACGAATATTGCATGGCAATTTCCGACGGGTTCGAGCTCGGGGGTTCACGGGATACAAAAGGAACCAAGCGAACTGTTTAACATAAAAACAATATATATATATTTGTGTGTGTAATAGTTTTATTATAATATATGAACGTTGTACTATATTATTATGTTGCAGTACAACGAGGAATGATTTCCGTGCGTTTTTCAATTTACTGAAAGATGCTGCCGAAAGATTTTTATTTAGACAATTTTACCAGAGTAATTCATAGTTCTATCGATATTCGTCCAAACTCTCAGTCAGTAAAAATCAGCAAACCTAATTTCGACGCGCTTTTCCGGACATAACTATAAACGAACAAAAGCGTGCGGCGTTTATAGCAATTCTTGTCGCAAAGGTCGAGGAAATGCAGATGACGTGCGTGACAGCGATCGGATTGTTGATAAACAACGACTGCGGACGTGTTCCCGACGGACGAGGAATCTCGAATACTACAGCGCGTGTACATAGACGACTTTAGCCGCATCCAGTTTTAACGCGGAGCTGAACACGATTTACGCCATTCGCGCGTACGGATAATGATGATGATGGTGATGACGACGACAATGAAGACGAAGAGGTTCTCGCGCGCGTAATAAAGATAACAGGAAAATAATATAATGATCGCCGTACGAAACGAGTTTGCGATCGCTCGTGTCGATTACACGACAACGACGCAGAAATGGTAGTTACCGCTGATCGTTATATTAATAAATATTACACATGCTCACGCGCACCTCGTGGATGGAGAGAGAGCCGGAGTGTGTGGTCTGGTATTGCACCTATAAGTACGAACGCAGCAGCGGTCGAAGACCTGGCGGAGATCAGAACAGCACGCGGCCCGTGCTGTGTGTAAAGGCTTTCGCAAACGCATCGTCAAAGGACTACGATGGTTCTTGGCAGCAAATATGGCTCGTACTCAGAACACACGCGACCGATATCGATTGTTGCGACCCCGCCATCGCCGACAACGAATCCGGTATGATGTGCACGGTTTAATGATATTATTTTAGGATTCAGAAACCACCGTAAACCCTCACGCGTTCGGCCGTTGCAGAAATCTTTTGTGTAGCCGAGAGAAAT
The DNA here is from genome assembly GCA_034509805.1 of Sipha maydis. Lineage (NCBI taxonomy): Eukaryota > Metazoa > Arthropoda > Insecta > Hemiptera > Aphididae > Sipha > Sipha maydis. The sequence continues at coordinate 104,757 of JASXSY010001137.1, forward strand.
AAAACGTCTCGTCATCCCGGTGGCAGCGTTCTTGAACGCATTCAAGGTGCGGTAATCGACTTTCCGACGGCGCAAGCGTTACACGACCGAAAGGGTCAACGGTTATCTCAACGACGATCCGCGCCCAACTCGGATCGTATACATTACACAACAACGATAATATTACAGACACGTCCTGCCGCAGACGCTATTCTCCGGCCGAATTAATAAAACATTATTCTTATCGCTAAGTCTCATCATCGTCGTCATCGTCATCGTCGTCGTCGTCGTCGTCGCGTCGTCTTCGTCCCGTACAAGAGCGCTTGCTGCGATCTGTCTTGCAACAAGATATTATAATGCACGTCACACAGCACATTACAGCGCGCACACCGTGAGATAATGTAGGTACGAGACGCGATGACGACGGCGAAGAAGAGTCAGTCTCGCGTTAAAAGCGTTCGCGCGTTCATTTGCATACGCAATGGGACGGACGGACAGACGGACAGCCCATCGGCGGTTTTTGATTGATTCGGACGCAAATGCGTTTAAGGCTAAGCGATCGCGCGCGCACGACCCCCCGGCTGCGGTGACCGTCAAAATTAACCGTCGACGTGTTTTCCATAATCGAATACCACGCCGGTATAATCGACCCCCGCCCCGGGCCTCCACTCTGACCGCCAACATCGTGTTTCGTACCTGTTTTTGTGTACAAATTTAGGGACACCGATTCCCCGCCATTCCCTCGGCACGTTTTTCAAAAGCATTACCTGTACCACGCATTATTGCTCGGTTATACGCACAGATAATACGATACCGCACTCCGCGAGATCTGGAGATGACGCGTTAAAATGATTTCAAGCGTCACGGGGGCGCCTAGTCGCACACGAACGTACTGTTTTCAACTCAGCATTTTTGTTATCGAAACGATTTGGGTGGAGGGGGTGGGGGGTGGAGTGAAGAAAGAATCAGTAGTGTACGTTACGTAATCGAAGCGCTTTTCGAACAATCGTGTGTGCATGCACGCTGCCGGAGGATCATGCACACAAACACAATGTAAAACAATGATTTACGCGTTATCGCACGCGGTGAAATATATTATGTTTTCGATCCTTCACGTGGCACGGAATTGCACACTTCAGGTAACCCCGCAGTATCGCAATATATTACAACAAATCCGCACGACTAACTTTTGTTTCGTATAATTGTTTGTGTCGTCGAACAATGCGCGCGCACCTCTTACGGTCTAACGCGCGATCCCAAAACGGTCGGGTGTGAAGCATTTTTGAAATGTTTAACCACCCCTTTGCCGACAAGCTGCGCCCCTGCAACTTCGCGTCACCTGTATGACGTACGTTACACGCACACGCACGTATAAACATGTAAAAGCATAAGCGCATGAAATCACAAAACACGACCGATGATAACATTGTACCGTGTGTCGTGTACCGTACGCAATTCGTTTTACCCGTCCGAACGAATTATGCGCAGCGATTCACGTCACACAGCCGACACATGACCGGTCGTCGCGTGATGTCCACGTGATAGACATGGGGGTATGGGGAAAAAAAAACCCGAGGTTTGGATTATTCTCGTCTATTTCAATTTTTTCTCGTTATTATTATTATTATTTTTTTTTTTCACTTTTAATGAAACACTATTCGTATAAGAAAATATTCTTCGTCGCAACGTTTTTCGTGTACACGCAGTTATAGCTGTTATTTATTACATGTTGTTATTTTTCCGTACAAGTACCTATACATCATTGGCGAATTATATGACTAAATATTTTACAAGCACACTACACAAAACACACACGCACACACGCACGCACGCACACATGAATAATAGTGTACACATCGCAGCGGAGACACGGCGGTCGATTGTTGTCAACGACTTGACTTTGTTTCGCAATCTTTTTTTTTTTTTTTATATATATATATGTTTTATTTTCCCTCGAAGTACACAAAGCCGAAAATGCACGTTCAAAATAAATGCGAATTCCACGCACCGGTGGTTTACAATACAAACGATGCTAACGATTGACGTTTCACCAGCAGATTATAATCCGAAACGGGTTTTCTTATTATTATTATTTCGTTTTTTTTAATCAAAAATCGTTTTCATTATAATTAAACGCATTTTTATACGAACTTATACACACGCGCGCACACACACACACACGCGCGCGCGCGCACGGTTTGTACATTTGAATGTTACAGGAAATCTGCGCGAATACACAATGTAAATACGTTTATCGTTTAAAAATATGAAACAGCTATATAAAAATTTGCATCAGTCGACAAATTCAGAGAGAGAAAAAAAACGTAAAAAGACGATTTATTATTTGTTCGTTAAAAATCGTGGAGCGCAAACAAAACAATGCGCGCGTAGTAGGTAACGTTTCGCGAACGTTCGCGGGATAAGTTCGTACACGGCAGGCGCCGACGAGGAGGTGGGGAGAAAAGAGCGACGCCAAGAGGAAATAGTCTAGTGCGCGCCAAAGGCTCGCGCTGCAGCAGTAAACCTTTCGCTTTGATGCGATCAAAAATTAAGCAAACTAAGTACAGCGAAGACGCGAACCGCGCGCGGTATGTGCATGAAACAAAAATAACGTTACCAAAACAAATTAACATTGTGTTTGGATTCACCGGATCGAATAAAATACATTTTTAAAACTCCTTTTTGGTTCGTTGTTAACAACCACTACTCGACACGCAGCAGCTAATCGTCACCGCACACAGTGTTGGCGTGTCCTACTTTCTTTCGAACGTTTAATTTGCATTTTTATTGCCGACGATATTTTAACACTTACGAAAATTCGATACAAACTAAATTGACATAAATATTATTAGTTACGTAGGCCGAGGGAATAGGCACGTTAACCTACCGGAACGCGGTGGTGCAACTCGTTTGCACGCGACTTTTGAAAAACGACAAACTAATTCTACTCACCTAATATGAAACGTATGCAATAATATGTGCGTGTGTGTGTGTGTGTGCGGCGCACGGTTAAAACGTTTCTATCGTTAATAACTCGTGAAATTCGAAATAATATTCCTCACGACCGTCGTTAAATTAAAACGGATATCGTTTAATTTATCCGCATTCGAACTTGGCGTTAAACTACTATACACCATATATATTTTATGTATATTATGTTAATGTTATTAGATAAACTTCTCGTAATTGTATTAAATATACTATACATTTTACTTTCGTACTAACCGCGATCGGTTGAAGTCTGTCACGGTCGTGCCACATCTGCAGACGGCATAAACAAAGTGCTATTGCATAATATTTATTTATGCATGGGTACTGCTGCAGTTGCATATTAAATTATAATCTCGCGATGGCCGGTACTACTGCGAATCGAGTATATCATGTGCATTTGTAATGAATTTTGCCGTATAAAAAATATTTCATGGTGCACGAATTATATGCGTACGGGTGCGATTGGTTAATTCTGTACTTTAATCACTTTGCGTGTATATCTCGTTCGCCTCTGGTGTAAATGCGTTGCAAATGGGGAAATTTTTTCTTTTTTTTTTTTTTTAATCTGATTACGCTCACATTTATTTCTATTACTTACGAAAAAAATAAAAATACCGTATTAAACGTTATTTTGTATATTTAAATTACCCTACGAACAACCCCTCAGTGTCGACCGAGTTAATTTCAAAATAATAATAATCATATTATTTTATAGGTGGGTACTACATGCGGTTTCCCGTAGTTTTCACGTGCATAAATATTCAATATGAATTATAAACATGAATAAATAAATATTCGATTAAAGAGCGGAATCCATTTGCGCGAGAATAACACTTTGACCGAATAATATTAAACTTTTCGCATTGGGTAAAAGCAGCGCGTGAGCATTTTGCGAGTCCGTTGTGCAGTGTTGTTTTCAGACGAGAATATTATTAAATTTACTCGCCCGGTACTTTTAATTTGACGTAGTTCGAAAATAAAAATATTTTTCGTACAAACGTAATTATTTTATCGTTTACCTAGTCATTATTATTGCTGTTTTTATAATAATAATAATAATAATAATAATAATAATAATTATTATTATTATTATTACTCAATTTATGTACGCACACAATCGAGTTCGGTATAATTAATGTTTATTAAGTTATGACCGAGAGTATTATACAATAATAACAATACCATACTACGGATACTAATTGCTTTTTAAAAGTAAAATATATAAAAAAAAATAAAAAAATAATGTAAACCCGCTCTGGCGCAACGCGCGTTCAAGACGTTTAATCCACACGACTTGACCTTTTTCACGTCTACACTCGTAATGTAATAATATTACATATCTGTTCGCGTATAGTATGATAAACATAGAAATTATGAAAAATCTAATTATCACACTACTGCGAGTGTGCCACAAGACGGTTCGAAAAAATCCTGGAATACCTCGGGTGTGCGTTCATATTATCGTAATGGCAATATGATATAAACTCGAACCGTTTTATCAGCGCATAATTTTATATTATTTATAATACATTTAACCACTCGCCGTCCAGCAGATACTATACACGCAGACATACACACACACACACACACACACACACACGTATACATCAAATGATTTATACATAACGCGCGTTGGAACAGTATTTTTTTATTCGCGCTTCGTAAATACCGGTCCCATTGTATTCGGGGTGACCTCGCTCATGAAGAGATATAATGTTTTGATATTTTTCGTTTCGGATTTTACCGATTAATTATCAACAGAGTGCCGAGAAATTCTTTCCGATCGCGTCTACCTAATATTTTTTTTTTTTTTTTTTTTTTAAAACGTGAGATGCTGGATAGGCATCACTATGAAAATTTATTTACTATTAACATTTATGACTTCATTACGTGGTAGGCATCGTCGCCTCCACGGTCCGATCCATTGAAATACCTACGTCGTAATATTTTTAACAGTACGTGTTTTGGACGATGATCGAAGTACGGCCGTTTTTAAATAGCAATAATATTAGTTTTCGTTTTTTCCACGACGGGCTTGTGGAGAAATCGCGAAGTTTCCTTCATCTCGGACGGATTTTTTGTGACATCTCAGGTGCAGCGGGACGATCGATGCAACCGCGGTACGACGCTAATGTGAGCATCACCACGGTGCAATTGTTTCCATATATCTGCTGCTCGTACGACAGTAAAAATAATAATAAAACGCACGCGGAAAAGAAATAAATAAAAATAAAGGATAATAAAGCGCAGCGTTCCGATAGACGAATAACAATAATAATAATACAACATAAAAACGTGTACAATTTTATGGTATCGTTATTATCGCGTGTGTCTGTTTTTCTGTCTGCGACGTTGACGGCACACTGCAGTGCGCTCTCGGCCGAACGTACATTTTACAACAATCATAACGTTACGTGCTTTTATATCGCATTTAACGCGCCTCGCAGGACACACCCGAGTGATCGGCGGGAACAGATTTAACACGTCGGGATCGTCGCGTCGTGTGTAGTGGCACAACTATTGGATCTTTAGGTCCTGACTGACACGGTAAGTCTGGGGCCCTACGACTGTTGAAGTATCGGTATATTACATTTTTTTCGATAAAGACCGCGCACCACTTATCATTAAACACGCTAATCAGTTATTTCGCGGTAAATATACCCTCCGAGTTTACTTCTACGATGAGACTCCCTTTGAGTGCTGGGGCCCCGACGATAGACATCGCCATTCCCCTCGGTCGTCGCGCCAACGGTCGTGAGCGAACGGTGTCCTACCGACCCGTTGGTTTTCCGTACGGTCAAAACATTGTAGTGCGAAACGAGCCTTACGCGCAATGTGTAAGCACACGCAAGCGTCACATCGTCCTAGCGCGATAACACCGCACGTGTGACCCACGCGGTCTAATAAATAATTCATTAGCAAATTTAATGAATTCATTACTCAAAATGTATTCATTAGCGGTGTCGCGCAACACCTCTGGCGGTCGTGCAACGTTCACCCGACAACGTAAGGATTTCCTCGGACGTGCGAGAATCTGGTACGACCGTCACACGCCGGTCTAGACACGCAGCTGCACGGTCCGCCGAAATCTTCGACGGGCGCGCGTATGGAACGAGCACACCCATCACCGATCCTACCCGGAGGTGATCAAAGGACGGACGAGGTGAACATTCCGGAGCTTAGGACAGTTTGATAGAAATCTCGTATTGAACGAAAATAATATTAAAAAATGTTTTTCTTCTCCTCCTCCGAACATCTCAGTTGTTCGTGACTGAAACGACAGCGAAAACGTTAAGCCAGTATCGTACGATTTAATTTTGACTTTTCGATCAAATCTGAACCTGCGGACGATCGTCGTCAACCGTATACCACGTCCGTAATAATTGCCACTCTTTCAGAGGACATCCCCCCCCCGCCGCTTTGACATACCAGTTGATTGTAGATGTATACCATATGTACCATATGTTATACCATTAAAATTTTTATTATTTCAATAATTTATCGTCATATACCTCCGCCTACCAACTACTGAGAACTACTACTTCGACACCGCAAGACATTGTAAGAACATTGGACCGCACAGTGTAGCGTCCGTATTGAAAAATAAAAAAAGAAGTTAAAAATGTAGTAGTAGTCTTATCCAATAATAATAACGCCGCATTGTAAATTAAATGCGTATAGCAGCAGAGCACGTTCGTCCGAAACGTCAACGGTTTATTTTTTATAACGTTATTAAAATAATGCGCGCGTTTAATGTAAAGTTATATTAACGAAATTCGTCGAGAGATTTTAATTATAATATTACTCAATTAGCGAAAGATTTATAGCCCCCGCGGTCGCCCAAAGCAGACGCCGCGTTGCGGTTGGACGTCCGACGCGATATTATAATGTGTGTGCGTGTGATCACAACGAATATAAATTGATAATTTATTGTGATCCTAATGCCGGGCGAACGTATAAATTGATCAATTAAAAATATATAAACCTCAAAATAATACAGTACTAAAAACCTGTGTTCGTTACCTCCCATGAACTAGTCCCTCCCTATCACTCTATAAGTATATGCACATGTACTGTAACAATTGTTACATAATTATATATAATATGTATTATATATGTATATGTGTATATGTGTGTATATGTATATGTGTTATATATATATATATATATATATATATATGTATATGTGTATGTATGTATTACTGTTATATTTATTTGTATTATATATATTGCTAAGTGGACATTATGAGCTAACTGGGTCATATATCACATATGTATAATATTGTAAATCCGATGATTAAAGTCGAATATGTAAGACACAGTTAGTTCGGCCACGACGTCCATCAGAGGCACCAGAACTCCTTTTGCCAATACTCGTAAGTTATCATGTATATTAAATCTTAATAATTATCTGAACCAATCTACATTTATTTGTAATATTAAGATCCTGACTTTCTGCTCCCAAAGCTACGGTTAAATATATTCAAAGGGACCAGAAAACCCTCCCTGAATATCATATATCTAACTGGTCACCCTCGACCACGTTACAGTACAATACACATAGGTGTATACCGTGTACCTAAAACTAACTACATACATGTTTTCGAGCGGAAGAAAAAAAAACGAAAATCGCGCAAGCCGACGATGTATTTTTTCCGTTTCGACGAAAGGGCGTTGTATACAATATAATCCACTGAAATACACACATTCTCTCGTACATGATAGAAGTATTTGCAGAAAACAACACTGAAACGATCGCGTTCGGAATTTCAAGTCGATTTCCGAATGAAGAGCGTTGAAGAGATATTTTCGTATTACATAAAACATATTGTATACATTTTTTTTTTTTCGTAGCACGTCGTCGCGATCGTGTATAATATTATAAGTTTCATCTAGCGATTATTTTCGCCACAGTGTCCATAAAAAGGACCGTGGTTGTCGTCGTCCGCCGCCGCCACCGCCGATTATGGCAGTGCAGGTTGTCGATTTCTCCGCACCGGTGTACATACGTATACGTATTTAGAAAATTATTTGTTTTTAAGTTCGAAAAAAAACAATAATAAAAAAAAAAAAAAAACAAAAAAAAACAGAAATAATCGAATATACATGTATATAGTAGCACACGCGTGTGCGGTATACCTCGTCTACCTGTAACACTACTATATAATACGTGTAATACGCGTATACCGCGTCTCTATACTGTTATGTATATCGTATAAACCGCAGTATATTCACCATACATTCGTCCATACATGTACCTAGGCCATTTAGATACATTTATATTATAATACAGCCGTACGCGCGCACGTGGGCAGATCGTAAACTGCTGCCGCTGCTGCAGAAATCCGGCGCCCGACGTCTATATAATGTAGTAGTAATAATGATAATGATAATAATACGTATTATCGGAGATGACGACGACGACGACGAAGAAACTCGGACTAGCGGCTATATATTACACATATTTATACATGTACGCATTACGCACACGCACATATTATTCAGGTATGACGCGAGCGTGTTCGTAATAATATATACCGTAGACCAAGCGGTTATTTGGGATGTAGACGGAACAGATTTAAGTTCGATATCTGCCGAGGAAATCGATTGAAACCCGTGCGTGCGTAGGTCGGTCGGCACGTAGCTTTTCAAAAGCACATCGGCGCACGGTGAGAATGTAAATATAATATTACGAGACGACGTAAGAATAGATCGCAATCGTAAATCGTGTGTGCGCGCGTACATCTTCACACGCACAGACGTCGTCGCAAAAACGCGAGAGTAATAATATCGGCGCAAAAACCGAAGCAACGGACAATGGAATCGTAGGTTTTCATCCGCTGCGCACATCTCTCTCTCTCTCTCTCTCTCTCTATCTCTCTCACTCTCTCTCTCTCTCTACGCTTATACGCGTCACTCGTAACAATGATAAATATGTACGTAATTCATACATACATACGCTTTGTCGTTCGTAACAGTATTTACGGTGGACATTATGAAGGACAGATCTACCCCCCCCCCCCCCCATTGAGATTTTATTTTTTATTTATTTAATTCTTTTATTTTTTTTACAAGCTTTTTACAGTTGTAATAATATTTTACCTAGGTATTTTCCATGAATGTTTAAACATTTTCAAAGTACAACAGAAGTAAACATTTCGATCCAAAATAATTTGTCTCGATCGAAAAACGAAATGACTAATGAACTATTGCACTATAAAGTAACTGATCCCTTCCGCACCCTTAGGATAAATCCCATGTACACTGTGATCCGATGTTTTGCACGCGGTCTTTCATTTAGAATATTTCACCGTTCTTACGTGATAATTGTCATGAAAGTGTACGTACAGCGCGCTTGCGGTGTCGCGTTTGCTGGTCATAAATTTCCACAAAGGTGTTCACGCACAAATGTGTTGATGAGCGCTGTGCGATTTTATTTTTCTGCCGCGTACCAACCAGCCGCCTGCGGAATTCGACTCGCATCAGCGGCGGCCGGTTAACGGCAAGAACGTAAATATATAATGGGTATAATATATTATACATAAGCGAGCATATATTAAAACGTTTTATCATCGAAAATCGGTTTTTTTTCGACGCGTTTACATATTATTATAATCGGTCCGCTCGCATAGTACAATATATTACATATATATATACATATGTATATATTATTTATGTATTATACACGAGACCGCAGTGATCCGTATCATTAATAATAATTCGCATACACGTATACATAGTTCGTTTTTACGAAATAATATGTGTATATGCGCAAGACGGCCACGCGCCTAAACCGTTATAATGCGCGTATACGTTTTAAAGGACCGGAGTCGCAAAGATGCGAAATTAATAATGAAAACCGCACGAGACCGTGTCGTAAACATTTCACGGATACAACACGCCAATATCACCTGAATATTTACCGTGTAATACGATTACACTCTTAGACGGCTGGTGGACGATACCACGGAGGCTTAACGATTAGGAAGAAAGAACAATATCCTTCCGGTTTTTGGCGATAATGTCGCGTGATTGTAAGCGTTTTAAAATTAATTTTCCATTTGCCCGTTGACCGGCAAGAGAACGGAAAAGCACGAGAGTCGTTCATTATTATATATATATATATATACTACGTGACGTTAACGGGCGATAACAGCGAATATGTGGATGAATTACACCGTAGAACGTACATTATCATACGTGTATACATATGTAATACATTCATACACAACACACATTAATATACCGAAGGACCAATAGCGGAGTGACGACCTTAGATCCCGAGAATCAGGATAACCGAAAGATTAGAAGAGAACAGAGGCCATTGGGGCGATCTATAGCAGTGGAATTTACTCTAAATGATATCAAATATATATTACATAAATATTATGTAAGAAGTGTAATCAGTATAAACTATACTAGTCTCCTGATTTTCGGAAGAATATAAAAGTAAATAAAAAACGCGCGATACACTTTAGGATACAAAACGTAATATCACGTGTACATGTAATGTGTATACGAAACTCCTAAACATCTGTAACACTATATAGATGCGTGTATATTATGTATTATATCTATCACGTGTAACCGCCGTCGTTAGAAACCACAGACCGACGACCGCGAGGGCACTGGTGCAGCAGACGCACGAGGTGGACAGGAATGTCAATCGCGAGAAAACGAGCGGTTGCCGCGTGAAGGAGAAAAAATTTGAAATTTTTTTATTTTTATTTTTTTTTTCTATTCTTCTGATGCGCGTATTTTTATCATTATTAATACATAAAAAAAAAAAAAAAAACCAGTAGCCCCGGGTAACTCAAAAACTCTACACTTGCATGCACTTCACACACACACACACACACGTTCAGAAACGATGGTTAAGGCGTTTAAAAATAATAAGAAGGAGGAAAAAAAAAACGACACATTTCTGATCGCGTGACCGCATCGTCGACCACCGCTTCCGAACGACATGTCTCCCGTCGCCGCCGCCGCCGCAGCCACGGTCTTTGGTCGAGTTGAGTTCTGCCGCCGCTCGCGTAGGTAACTTGAGAAATTAGCGATTCGGTGGTCGGTGCGCGCGGAGAGGGACGGGGACGTTCTTGTGTCTGCTACCGAATGAGAAGAAAGACAATAAGGGGACACACACGCGCGCGCGTCGTATAAACGCGTTTTCGCCGGTCCGGTGTTGTCAACATATATTCCGTCAACTTCGCGTGCAAATAACGACGATAAATGCGTTGTTTCCTGACCGTGTCTCCGCCGCAAACCGTGTCGTACGTTTAAAAATCTCCAAGAGAACACGGACAGCGCGTGGCACCGGGTTCCGAGCGAAATACACATATCGTCGCCGTCGATAAGCCCCGACGCCCGTACGTATTTTAAAAAGTACGGAAAATAATTGGTCTACCGAAAAATCCGCCTCCGGACGGGCGACGCGTGTCGTCGTCGTCGTAGCGTATACAACATGTGCGAAATAACAATAATAGTATTATTAATAATAATAATAATAATAATAATAATAATATTATATTATAAGACGGCTGTGAGAGAATCACGAATGAATCGGAAATTAGTTTCTCGACGTACCCGTAGATAAGACGCATATTACGTTATATTATTATAATATTACGCGCCCGTCGTCGTTCCCACGGACTTGTGAACCGACCGGCCGTACGTTACCCTCGAGTGTTTGCTACTTTATACACACGGGCGCGCGCACTCACACATTTTTAACCAAATTACAGTACACAATATAACTAGAGAAGCGTTTGTTTTTTTTTTCCTGGTTTTTTTTTTTTTTTTTAATTTCCCTCCGGTAATATCGTCGCACACGGTACACGGTAAAACAACGCGACCGGCACTGCTTTACTGGTTATTATACACCATTATATCATGCACCTTTTATCGTAATAATTATACAACACGCGCACAAACACGATCGAGCACCGCGACATATCGTACTCTGCATGTACAAATATAATAAAGGCGTATAACCTAGCCAGATAAGACGACGGCGGACGACGTTTCTTTTCTTAAGGCTATCGAGTTTTTTTTTTTAGTAAAAAATCTTTATCCGAAATATCTTCGAAACGTTGCGCTTCATTTTTTCACATTCAATGCACATGAAAAAGTAAAAATAAAAAGTTTTAGTTCACGTCCAGTATTATATACTACTAATGGGTCACGCAGAGGGCCACCGCTTCGCGTATAATGTATACATGAAACACATTAAATACAATTATTATGTTTCTGTTCCACGGTAAATTGTTGACAAAGTAAACGTTGGCCTTTTAATAGAGCCGTCCACCCGATCTAACATACAACCGTAGACTCTGCGGGTAATTTCTGTACCCATTTCGGCCCGCGTTAATTTAATCAGCGTATATTTTGAGTAATTTACCTTTGGAGTTTACACGCGTTTATCAGTATCGGACGCATTATTACGAGAGTTAAGAACTTGCGAAAACATTTTCAATACCTATGTGTGTGCGCGTATGAGTGTGCGTGGTAGGTACCGTACCGGACGAGAATCGAATCGAATTAATGGTGAGCGTGCGGCGTCACGGTCCCGTCGGAATTTATACTCGAATTTTAAGTTAATATAGCGGCGGTTTGGCATTTCGTTTGAAAAGTCGTTTAAACACATTCCCTTCGGCTCGAATTCAATTTTCTCAGACTACTACAGTTCGCCAACGAAAGGCATTTATAATAGTTAAACGATAACTGGGTGTGGCCTTTATAGCTTTTTCGACATTTTAAGCGTTCGCTAAGTGCCGTGCCGAATATAATATTCGTTAAAAAGTCAATTTCCTAACGTCGACAGTATAAATTGATATTTATTATAACCGAGCATTAAGAAAAACTTCATCACCACGAATAAAAGGAATCGCGCACCGTTAATATTTACGCTCGTCTGGCACTGAAATACATCATATACGCATATATATATATATATATACACACACACGTTTATTTATTTGTTTGCTTCAACGGCGACAGTTGGAATCGATAGATGGAATTACATTTCTTTCCGACGTGGGAGGACATGCTTTCAGTTAAATTTCTCCGCCCGTCGCCGGGTTAATATTACAATATAACAAGAGTGCAGAGAACATAAATTGTTCGCGGAGGACGACATAGACCATCATGCAACCTCCACGCGTTGTCGTTGCTCGGCCTAAATTATTTATCGCAACATTTTTGCGGGTCGTAAAATACATTTATAAAACATCGTTTCCCCAGACCGTCTTTAATACATACGCAGCTCGCTCTTATAAGTCTTGCTTGTACCAGTTTCTTTGATGTACAATCAAAGTACTCCACGGGCGTATATATAGGTATATATTCGTACACGAACCCCCATAAGTGCGCTTATGATGTTTTTCCTTCTCCCCACCTTTCCGGTCGTACTTCGGTTTGCACGTGAGCTCTTGTATATACATACAAATATATGAAATAACCAACGATTTTGGCTTTAATGCGGATTGCAGAGGTCATTTTGTTTTTCACCGCGTACATTTCGTCTTTCGTCACCGAAACCGCGGAATATGGGCGGGACGTGATATATACGTTTCAAGTTTTAACGCTCTACTTCGTACGAGAGATAAGTCATTTTTATTTATCATTTCAAACGAATCACTTAGACACATTAAAACACGACAGTAACTCGTTATAATCAATACAAATATATTTCGTACGTGTGCGCGCGTAAATATACAACCGTTACGTTTAAACAATTTGATTACATGTGAAAAACGGACACCGTATCGGGCGCGTGTAATTGGATTTGATATTATTTTCGAACACACCCCATTTGCCGAAATAAATCCGCGGAAAGACGAGAATACGCCGCGTGTGCAGTATGTAATAATATTTCCGTATAATACTACGTGATGTGTAATATGCCCTAATATGTGCTATTTCGACTCGGTGAAAAGATTTTACTATTTTCTTGCATAACAGTATTATTATTTTTTTTCTTTACGTATACACGTATTATTATTGTAGTACGTACATGAAGTCGGATGACGGGAAGTTTTATCGAAAACGAATGCGGCAAACCGAGCGACTTCGCGACTTTTATATTTAATCAGTTTTATTATTTTATTTTATCATCGCCCAAGTCACGACCTTAAAACGTTGTAGCAGACAGTTATATCTCCGCGTTACCGGAACAATGGAAATCGCGTTTAAAAAAAAAAAAAAAAAAAAGACCCGTATCGTCGTATACATAAGTGTGTAGATACATAAAATGCGTATCAACTATAAATATTGTAATGCGTGTAATAACGGCGGTGTTTTTCGGAGTGTCGTCGTTTTTCAACTCGCTAGCTCACCGTAGTACCACGATATCACACGATATCCTATACGTATACGTATGTGATGTAGAGAGTCGGGTTCATACATATTATTATTCTTATTATTGTTATTATCATATTATAATACACCGAGGTGTACGCGCGTTTTACATCACAGACCGAACAGCGGTTTTTACCGTTTCCACGTGCGTATATGTATATGTATATAAATGTACGGTGGCCGTCGCCTACCGCGTCTTACGAGACTGACCTGGACGCCGCCGACTTGTCCCGCACAGCATAATAATACATTTTTTATACACATTACGTTATTATAAATACACGACAAATTGACGTTCCGTATTAGCAGCAGCAGCAAAAGCAACGGACGGACAAATGACGACGACAAAAACAACACAGCCCAGGATACGCATACGCGTTTATAGAACATCCGTATGCGTACGCATCGTACACGCACGACTGTAAAGGATAATACACGTGGTGCGTGTACGGATGACCCGATGGGGGTCTTCTCCGTTCTTCTATCCGGGTTTACTACTACTATCATAAGTAATTTTTGATTTTTTGATAAATTTCCGGGTCCACGACGACGCGCGATGTTTACGTCGTAAATTTGTAAAGCCTGTACATAAAAAATACACCGCGGCACCGTAATATATTTATTCGGATATTCGGGAGACGACGTATCATTATTATTATTACACTCGTGACACATTAATTTCGAAAACCGTGGGATATCGCCGCCGCCGACGCCGCCGCTTGTGAGACTGTCGCGTGTGTATATTATTATATGTAGGTACCTACACGATAATATATGATCTGAAATGTACTGCGTTACGTGAAATGCACACGAATGCAAGAGAATGCGCGCGCGACAAACCGTTCGGTAATGACATTAATATTATGTGGACAAACACGCATATTAATAATATTAATAATATTACCATACGTCGCTTGCAAGCGCACGCGTAATGTATACGGTGACTACATTTCTGTATGCGTCGGGACCGAGAAAAGCGTTCGTTTTTTAAGATAACATCGGTTTACGGCTTACGGCGGGGGCGGGTAGAATTTCCGAAAATGAAGGCCACAAAAAGCGCATAGATCCGTGGAACTTAACGTGAGCGCGCTGTTACGAGCGTAATGCGGATCGTTACATCGCAACCGGTCTGTACTGTGAGATCAGCACCCGAACAAATTGACCAGTTTTTCCAAGTTCTTTTTTCGCTTCACACATGTATGTTCAGTCCGAACTATACGTGTACAATGTCGAAGCGATGACGGATGTCACGCGCTTACCCCCCCACTCCCGTCCGCCGAAGTTACACAGAGAGCATAAAACAAAGACGTGATCCTTCGGTTGACCGAATTTTCCATTACGATTTACGTTTTAAGTACCAGTTGAAATCAAGCTTAAATAAATTGATCGGCGCACGTATACATAATACGAATACCGTGTACGGGTATATAACTTATGTTACAGCAGCGCGTTTATAAGTATTATTATTTCCGATCGATGTGAAGCGCGCAGTTTAAACCCCCCCCCCCCAACCTAACCTCCCATTTTGATGGGAAATTAACGAGAAGTTGTGTGGTGGGCGGGCGAAAAATTGACAAACGACTCGTGTTATACGTTTTGTTCTTCATCGAGGGATGCCGGTGTCACCGTGTGTACATCGAACGATTATAATATGTTTCGAATTATACACACGATATAACTGCGAGGAATATTACGCACTGTACGTACATAATAACACGCACGTGCGTGTATGGGGAGATTGACGAATCGAGAGGGAAAAAATTAAATTACCGTCTGCATCGGATTGGATTTTAATACGCATACGGTTTCTCCGGACGTGTGCTACGATCCGGGGGTTTATAATATATATAGGTGTAATATATAAGTCTGTTGCGAATTTGAGTTTCGACCAACGATAAGAACAAAGACGCGCGCGTTAGGTGGGAGGTAGAAAATTGCATTACAATGAAATTACGGTCGGGGGAGCCATAAGCAGAGTTATTCCCGTCGAGAAGGCATATTGAGTGTTTTTTTATTAAACGTTTGATATTTTATTTAAACGTTTCCGGAAATGTGTTTTTCAACGGAACTCGACGGAAACCCGTAGAAAAATATTACGAATATCCAACGGAGGACGATCAGACGGAGCAGTATTTCGTTCGGTCTTAATTACTATGCATGTGCATAAATACATCAATAGTATCGTTGGGTTTCACCGTTGACCCGTGAGTCGTTTCTAGGTCGGAGGAGAACACATACGTACGTACACCATAAGACGATTGCGCAACCACGTACACCCAAGTCATGTGTCGTTATACCAGCAATAACGATACACGTGCATACCTAAACCAAACATACTTTTACAATCGCCTCGTATGCGACAAAATTGCAGTACATATAGCAGCGGATGCACTTAAAATACACGTTTGATCGCTCTAGGTTTTTACTATCCATTATATAAATATATAGATTATTTGAGTTATACGCGTTTTTATTTTTTATATTGCTCGTCCGAGAAAAATAAAACGTTTTACAGTTAAAACAAGAGATTACATCGGTCGTAAACGAGATATACCCGTACACACACATACCTAACTTAACCATACATTGTTATTTATACGTATGCGTATGATCCAATGCGCGTAGCTGTAGGTCTTCCGCCCCCTGCTATATGGGCTATATAAATGCATATCACATGTACTGACCGGCGGGGCCGGGAGCGTACCGCGAAACTTAAAACTTTAAACGTCTGTATACAATATACGTGAAATATATTATTATCCCGAGTTCTTCGAATAGGTTTTTTTTTTTATTTTTTATTTTTTTTAACAAAAGAAGATCATAGACATATGAAATTTTTTTTACGTACGCACGGGCCATTAAACGCGCGAAGTATAATATTTTTTTATTACCGACGCCGATGATGGAGAAAGGACCCGTTAACGCGGAGGTATCGCGCGGTTACCATGTGAATATGCGCATTACGTATATCTGATCCAACCGGGTCGACTATTCGGGAGTAGTGTACCGGGTCGCGCGGGTTAAACAACGATCGTCGTTTTTCTCCAGACACCAGGGCTCTCAACTAACGGTCATCGTTCCTCGCGCCCTACACGTCTCCTGCCGTCTCCACACGTATGTATGCTGATACAGGGAATCGCATTCGGAGCGCAGCACGGAGCGCACGACGATCCGGCCGGAAATTCGTTTTTCTTTTCTCGTATTTTCGGCTCGCCTCGCGCGTTCAAGTTCACTGCGGGTTTAGGTGCGATCGCGGATCCTTGCCGTCGGCCGGGTATTATGACGGTTGTTTCGAGCGGTTTTTTTCCAGACGCGTAAATCACCCGAGACGGAGACGGCCGCGCGCGTGAACCATCGACGTACGACGGCGAGACGCGGACGACAAGCGTATTGAATGTTTTTGCCGGGTGCGCGCGGACAGCGAGCCGGACGGAGAGAAAGACGAGGAGTGAGGTGACCGGGTAGGGGAGGGGGCTGTAGGAAAATTAAAGCGACTTCGGCTCCAGTCCGACAACCTGTTTATGGTGGGCAAACGGTCGTAAAACATTCAGCGGTCCCCCCGTCCCCTCCGCCGCGGAGTAGACAAAAATATTTGCCCGGGTCGCACGCACGCGCGACCGCGTGCCCACGAAATAATTAAAGGAGAAAACTAATACCCGCGCGTATTACATTAAAATATACATTTACGTGCGTACGTATACGCGTCGTGTACACGAGATCGGATACAGATACACGGCGTGCACGGCCCGTAATGTCAATGGACGTGTATTTATTATTTTTTATTTTTATTCTCCCCCCCCCCTCTCTCTCTGTCTTCTTTTCGACGGCCCGACGGGATTAATCTTTAATCGCCGCGCGCGGGTGCCCCGAGCTCCATCCGACGAGGAATGTTTAACATAACGAATTTGAACGCACGCCGGCCAGCCGGTCGTCCGGTGCTGTAAACGATTTTTCAAAGCAAATACGGACTGCGCACGTAGAACATTTATTTCCTAGCCGAAACGACTCGTGCTGCACACGCCGTTTCGACGACACGAAACCACTACGAAAAATGTGATCGCACGTTAAACGCGTGTCATACGAGTCATGTGTACGTACACGTATATACGCACACGCACGTGACACGTATCGTTATTATTACGACAGTAAATAATAATCGCTAACGAAAACCGATCAATTCGATCGTAAATATCTACACGCATAATGTACGAGGCGCGCGACGCGACGGTAAAAAGACCACGTCGATACGGTCGGTCGTCGGGCGTACGTTGGTTTGCATAGAAATCCTATCAAGACGCACAGAACACGACGGAAGAAACAGAATAAACGAAATCGATCGACTGAATTTTAAGTAGGCACACCGGCCACGATGTATTTATACGCGCACACGACAAACGCGCTCGTCGTGTGCAGTCCGTGCATGCGCGAATCGTTCGCGTACGTACAGATCCGAACGAAATCATTAGGTCCGGCAATACGTGTGTAACGATAAAACAATAAAAGGAAAACAATCGTATTTATTCGTTCGGCCGCGTCGCCGTCGTCTCTCCGTTCGAATGTTTTTTTTTCCACCGCGGAAGTCGTGCGGCTATCCGTGCACCGCCAATCATAATGCATATTTCATGCTATAGGTACATGCATACTGTGTTACCGTCGTAGTACTGCGCCCCGATAGTCGGCCGGACGAAGCACGACGGACCGTCCTCGTCGCACGTGCTCGTAACCGGATTTTCGTGGCACCGCGATCTCGGTGTATTCCGGTACAACAGTCGTAACAGGCCCGTGCACGTCGCGCTCAAAGATTTACGCGCACGGTTATCCAAGTGCGTTTCAAAGGTCCGCGGACCGCGCGTACAGCGCTTCCGGAAAGGCACCAACATCATCTGGTCGTTCGACGCGAATTGCAAATCTCGTTTACCCGTCGTCCGGATCCCGCAACTCTGCCGCCCCTCGGTCGACGTGATGTTCACGTATAGCTGTATAACGATTCGGAAAATTCGACAACCGTTTGCCTTGAGCGGTCCACGGGCGACCTCGAATCGGGCTCTACTCCGACGCGCGCGTGTGACAACCATTCGCTAGGAATCTTTTTGTACGAAACGACGCGTCTCGCCGCGCTGAAATCGGGTCCTCGGGCTGGATGTCGTAGATATAGGTCGGCGGCTGTACGCACGAACAGGACGGATACGACAAATCATCACCGCCAACCGGAGGGGAGCGTGAAGTTTCGAAAACTCGTACCGCGATGCGTTTCATCAGACACTGCACTGTACGACGTTGTAATATATTCTACGCATTTGTATTGAGACCCCAAGAGATTTCGGAATGACTACGGCATGAGCTGCAACATCGCAGACGTTCGGTTGAGGTGCCCTTGCCGGGAGAAATACATATAGTAAACGAAATACAATACGTGTACACCAGGTCCTACCAGTACCGATCGCACACACACACACACATACATTTATACATGAACGCATATAAATATATTAACACGCAGACAATACAGTAATATCCTCTGATGTACGCATTGTATAATTACATCGGGAATCCAATGCTAATCAATAATAATTACGTTATTATTATGTTTATCGGCTGCCCGGGGGCCTCGATGGTTTTTTTTTATTTTTTTGACGCGGGCGTTTGTTACATACACATGCGCCGCTGTTTTGTGCCGTGTACGACGGACGGAATGAAAAACAGACAAGAGAAATCCTTTTGAGATGCCGCTGCCGACACACGTTCGCCGTGCCTTACGATTCACATCGCACCGACCGACGACCATCGCCGCCGCGGTTGACGTGGGGCCGCACGGACGAACAATATTATAATAAACATATTCCGACGGACGTTTCGGAGCAAAAATAGCCAAAGCTGATGGTTTAACGCGAAAAATACCTCAATATTGATAAACGTCATTGGCAGCACACTTGCTTCACGTGTACACACGGTTACCGAAAGGGTAAATATTTTTCCCGTCACTGCTCACTTGTTGTACGTAAAACGTGCACAGATTCGTTATTAATAAGATATAATTAGTACACTTGTATACGCTGTTTAGTTCTAAACACAAGCGACTGCAGTCGTCTACTTCATCAGTATGTATAATAGTAATAGAAAAAAAAAAAAAATCGAACCAGTTAATTATACGCAATGTATAGGAGACACAGACGTCATCGGTTTACGCGTAAACAGAGAAGCCTTGAATTGTTTTCGTCCGAAAACACGATTTCGACGTCCTCAGAAATCGTTAATGATGTTGAGATCTACGATAGCTAGACAATCAGTTGCGTACAAATCGAACATAGGTGCCAACCTCAATTATAGAATATGTAAAAACGCAAAAGAAGAAATACGGTACAACGATATCATCCTGGAGGTATGCGCGTTGGCGGTAACGCTAGAACTGTTTTTTTTATTTTTTTTTTTATACCTACTTAACGACGAAGAACCGGAGAAAAAAGTACGTAACCATACTCGTGAGGTATAATTATCGGTATACGGAAAAATTATCGTCTAGATACGCGTTACCGGCCGCGCACGACCTCTGCAGCCGTGAACATTGCGTACACGTGGGCTAACGATATCGCGCATATAATACGTATATATAGTACTTCGGAGTGTATAATTTGTACCACAAGCAGACAGCCATTGGTTGATGTCGGGTTGGTAATAATAATATTATGATCAGTCACACACACTTGCACAATTATTACGATACTGTTTTACTGTCTTTTATTTTTAGAGAATCACTCTTATAATAAGTATACACACACAAACATATATATATTATAATTATATTTTACATATTATAATATCTTTATACGTGATTGACTAATATGGTTGTTACTGCGAACATGAAACGCGCGGGTGGGCGTCCGAAACACGAAATAAGTAAGTTCCTTATGTACACACACACATATTATATATATATAAACAAATTGATGTGCGTTAGCTACCGCGAAAACTTCAAAGATTCGAAATACGGTTACGCGTAGACTACAGACAGTTGAAAAACATCGAATTTCGTTTCGCCAGGACAGCGAACTGTGATTTACCGATCGATTTGGTCCTCTTCCGGTGGATAAATAATTCATGACAGTCAGTCGATTAATCTTCGCGCCACTACACACACACACACACATACACACACAGACTAGAACGCGGGAAATTCGCGTGTATTAAATATGGGGACCGAGAACATGATGTAATATTAGGTGCGCGAGACCGAAAGAAAATTCGTTCGGCATAAACCAAAACTCCCATTTTAATACAATACAGTTGAAAGTTTTATTTCGTATCTACGAGAGCTAAAAAGCTACGCGACAATTCGACGTACGTACGTATGTACGTCACGGGAACTATTACGAGTGTAGTGGGATTTGTATACAGTACGATTCTTTTCTCGCGTTTCGTTGCATACTATCATCAGCAGAACGGTGCGTGTAGTTTTTCGATGACGATAAACTGCACGAGTCATCAACCGCTCGTCTGCACTTAATTGACACGCACGCTAATTGCACGTGTTTCAGCGCAATAATAACTGGTAGACGAGAGAAAGAGAGCATGTATACGAAACGTGTACGTATTATGTCTCCTATTTTTTGCTCCTCGCAATTATACGTATGACAGTCCATTATAGAAAAATAAAAATAAAAAATAAAAGATAAAAATACATTTTCCGTACGCAGTGTAATACTGGTTTTCCTGTTGTATACATATTATGTACATCGCATACAAACAGGAATTCTCGACGTGCACACGTTTTGCCCACCCGTGACGTACGAATCGACAACGATATTTCCTCGATTATTTCTCTTTCACCGATGCCCGCGTAGTTTTTCTTCTTTTTCCATGTTTTCATTTGTTTTACTTCAGTAGCAAGGGAGAGGAATAGAAATCTGCGCAAAGTTTTTATTTTTTTTCATTTTTACAATTATTCGTTCAGACGCAAACGGTAACAATAATATATAAACGCGTGCATTGTTCCTGACGGATACACGGCCTCGGTTTTAATCGTACCTCAATGCGTGCATGTGCGCGTGTAAGAACTTTTCAGACCTTTGTCGATCGGTCGTAGATAAAAATACGAGTACGAACATGTGAATAAAATGAAAAACTCCGTAATTTGTTATCCCCGGAAAACAATAAAATAAACGGTCCAGCGGACAGAAGCAATTTGTTCGTATGGTCACCGGTCCTCGGTGCGTACACATAATATGCACTGCGCGTCCAAAGCGTACTCTCCTCCGAATTCTTAAGTCGTTCAAAGTCGGGTGTTACGATCGATCATTATCACTATAAAGTCTCTTTGAAAAAATTATATGCACTTCGCGCACAGTCGTCGGCAGAGTTGGTTTTCCACGGTGTAAGATTTTGATCCTAGAAAATGTGAAAACAACGGAGTGACAAGTACGAGTATAAAGTCTAAAGTGGTCGTCGTACGATTCGGATTTAATGGAACCGCAAGTAGTGCTACGGTGAGAGGGATATTCGCACTGTTGAATTGCGTTGTTAGACGTTATATGTTGTTTTATTATATGTTACGTATATACGAAAACGCAGTCGAGTTCCAGGTGGTGCACTACGTGTCGATTGTCGAGGCAAAGAAAAATTTCGAAAACAATTTTTTTTTTTTTTTTTTAATATTCTACGTAGAATTACGCATATTTTATTTTCCAGTAGGCACGCAATACTATCTCGTAACCGTGTCAAGGTGTAGAGCGACATTATATTCATCATGACAGGTCGCGTAAATAAAATCTGCAGCTGAACTCACGCGTGTCGACCGGAAAACATGTTGCGAGTGCTAGAGAACCGACACTTTGTTCTTTTGACACAGTGTTCGTCGGGTAAACATTTCGTGAACAAAGAGCACCAAAATCGCCGTACAAAGGCTGTTTCGAGGCCGGAGGATAGAGAGCGAAGTTAATTAATATAAAACGCGTTAGTGATCCCCGTTTCCATTACACGACGATCCGTGCGCGATAAACGTCCACGAACGGTGTAGCCCATCTTCTTTTAAGCCGTTTGTCATCGTTTCCCGTGTATTTAGACCAAAGTGGAGTTGAGGAGTAGGAAAAAAAAGAACTCCAATGCACATACACACGCGCCGTATGAATAATATAACGGATAACACGTAAAACATTAAAACGGTCTAGCTGGGAATTTCCATATAAATGATCGGACGTGGAAACCGAACAGGAAGCACTGCCGCAAAGCTATAACAACGAACCACTTACCGTACAATACATATATATATATATATTATAATACTCAACAACATCGGCGGAATCCAATATCGTAGTGTATATTATTTACGTAAAGGAATCGCAGACGAACACGACGTACAAATGCGATACACGCCGTTCGTATACAGATTTTCCGTTCATTAAGTGGTATTATATTGTATTATTATTATTACTATTATTATTATTATTATTATTATTATATTATTTTTTGAATATCACCTATTCAATTACAATAACCGCGTACGAGAATAATGGTTGTGGTAGCAGGTAGCACGGAACACTCGGTTATTCAGAGCTGTCAAAATGTTCGGATTTTGAAACGTTGTTGACCATACTCATTGTACGAGTAGTGCGCTCCTCTCTCTTCCGCGATTTACATTTTTCACGAATAATAAAATATAAGGGAATAAAATAAAATAAAAAAATAAAAAAGGAGAAAAGAATCTCAAGTTGTTATAATTTCGGAAGAAGTAGTCAGCTCGTTCTCCTTGAAGAACTTATCCTACCCGCTAGTCCTTTCCGAACCCAAGCTCGAAGACGCACGTCCGGTCTGGGTTCGTGACCTTTCGGGGTTTGAGAAAATGACTTTTTTATTTTTTCATCGCAACCCTCTGGTATATTTTTTAATGGCACTCGGATTCCCCATTATATTCCAATACGCCATCATACGCCATGCTCCTCTTTCCCCACCGCGGGCAACGATAAGAATTTCGGGAGAAAGCCATCGTAAATTAATATTCCACGCACCCTTTTTATATTTTTTCTTTATGGCTTAACAAGAAATAAAGAGAGTTAGAGAAAGAGAAAAAAAACAGGAAATTCGTCAATCAAATATTTGTCCGGGAAATATATATTTATTATGTATAGTAGGTAATCGGATTTGAAAAATTCCACGCGACATTTTCCACCGTAAATTTACTGCGCGACGACGGTTCCGAAGGATTTAATAACACACACACACACTCGCGCGCGTGTATATATTTATACATAAAGGTTTGCTGTACATATGTAAAATTATTACGACTCGTTCAATAATAATAAATCGTATCGCAGACGCAGAGGAGTGCAGCGAGGAGAATAATAAGATGGGGAAAAAAAATAAAAATAGTTTGACTATATATTGGTTATTTTACCGGGCGAGCAACGTAATAATATATATCTATGTATATATGTATGTTAATGCGTACTTCTCCGATGGGTAATATATTGTGACTCACATACGCGCGCGTCCGATCGCATAACGTACGCGCTATAATATATAATATCATACGAATAATAATTTCACAGTTGTTACCGAGGAAGGACACACAGCCGGGTTTCGTTCATCACACACGTGCATAACACGGTCGATCTTAATATAGGCGTAAATATTTAATGCTCGGAGAGAGAGAGAGATAGGTAGATAGAAAAAGAGATAAACGAGACGTTGCAAGCACAATGCATGTGTTATATTTATGTATGTACACTTTGAGAGAAAGAATTCCTTGGATCTGATCGGTCACCGACGACATCATATCGATACTCGTAATAATGAAATATCGGTCCGTAAATAACAAGATTTTGCGGCAAACACAAGTATGCAGGAATTTGAATTGACACGCTAGTAAACGGGTAAACGGTAAAGAGAGGCCAATATCGAATTATTTAAATGATCAACAATTATAGTAGGTACACATGCGCGTCCGTGTCACCCCCTTTCCGCAGGAGAGACCGTACTACGGGTCGTACTCTGAAACAACAGATTGGCTTCGTAATGTCTGATAACAATAATGTATACGTAGTTTCGCCGTCGTGTGAGCCTGCAAACACATTCCCCGGCACCGCATTTTTCTCTTTACTGCAGTAATATTTCGATTTTCGATTCGACTACCCTACGACGACAATCCCTGACGGTGTAGTCCTAATCAAGTTCAGCGTTTTCATTATTATACATTAGTGGTGATCGCTTACAAAAAAAATAAACGACAAAAGCCGCGATCCGGTCCCTACGGACGCCTTATTTTCCGTTTCTCCCCGGCCACACGCAATAGCGCTCGGGACCCCACGATTGCACCTGCGCACGTAGATAATCGTATAGACGTTCATTTATGCATAGAGCCTACCCTCGGAATGTTTTTGGAATGTATTTGAAATGTTCTACAATAATATAGTGCCCTCTCGTGTTTAATTTATTCACGCAGACGATATGCATAGTCACTATTTATGGTTGGTTATGATGACCGACCACGCGGACGAGGAACATTAAACTCCGTCAATGAATTATTATTAGGGAAAATTTTATTACGTCGGTTCTTCGACCGACAACGGATCGCGCTTTATCGAAGGAGACTATTTTAGTAACAAACATTAACTCGGTGCACAAAAATACAACGGTTTCGTTTCCGACACATTCGCGCCACTCAACAGTACATTATTCAAACCCTTCCGGTGGCTGGCCACCACTTCTCCGGGGAAGTAAAAATACATGAGTTACGCGTACGTTCACACGGGCACGGACTTACGCGGTAACATGCAACGAATGATTCTATTTCTCGTGCTCAGCGGTAATGATGGATTATTGCTGAGGGACCTTATCGACGTAACCTGTGTATGACGACGAACCGAAGTGATTGTTGAATTCGTCACTAAACATAGATAACGAATTGTATACCATCATTGTTCTCTCCCTCTCGTTCGTTCGAGTGCGTATGTGTACGTGTGATGAACAACAAATTACGCAGGAGACGCGGACGGAAAGGAAAATAAGAAGAGAACAAAAAAATAAATAAATAAATAAACTCGTCTGTAGCCCGTCAATGGTCATTTTAATACACGCGTGCAGTAAACATGTACAATCGGCCCATGTAGTCGTATTTCGTATACATCGTATTTCGTATACATAATTTTTACGTCATTATAGGCCTGCTGCTGTTGAATATAGTAAGAAAACAAGACAAAGGCACGTGGGGGTGGGAAAGCGGACTTACGGTCGACACGTCGCATAATACGAGTCTGGTCCGACGGCGTATTTTCCCTCGTATTTTGCCTCCACACCGTTCTTCACCTGCACCACCGTCGTTCTTCCCCACTTCTTATTATTCTAATTTCCCCGACACGACTGAACGCGTTTTTTTTAACACCTTTTCATTCTTTTCACGCGATCCCCCGGCGTTGCGGTGGTCCGGGGAGTGTAAAACAAACATTATTCCATAATAATAATAATAATAGTAATAGTAATTATAATGATAATAATAAAAATATATACACACACATCTCAGCAACTTTTCACTTCTCCTTCATCCTTTTCGAGGCCTACGGGTACGTATTTTCCTGAAAACACTCGTCTCCTTCGCACGCGCACACCCGCGGACCTTATCGTACCCGTAAGGAGCATCAGCACCAACGTTTTTGTACTCGTATACACATATACTGCGCAGTATATATATATATATATATATATATTGTTATATACATGTATAAATGGACTTTGAAACAAATTACTCCCGTTTTCTCGGATGTATACAAAACAAAACATTTCCCCCGGGAACGTTCAAAACGTGTCAGACCCAAATGACCCCGTCGAGTGCACGCACGCATAACACGCGTACACGTATATTATTAAACACAGATGAGGCGCGCTGTGCGAGCTTATAGAAATGGGT
Organism: Sipha maydis; assembly: GCA_034509805.1. Lineage (NCBI taxonomy): Eukaryota > Metazoa > Arthropoda > Insecta > Hemiptera > Aphididae > Sipha > Sipha maydis. Next base: position 131,974 of record JASXSY010001137.1, read on the forward strand.
CAACGATCAGAACGATCCCGGTACAGCCGCCGTACACGAAACACGACGACGACCTCGGCCGGTATAAGAGTATAAATTTATATAAATATAGGTATGATATACCTGTACAGTGTTTTTAATTAACGAGAAAACTATATTGCGTGGCGTATTAACATAATAATTGAATAAGAACTGTATTAACTTGGCTGACGGGTGTTTCTTTTACTGTTTATTAAATTTTTATTTTCACTTCTTCTCTCCGTCGCTATATATATACGAGTATATATATGTATAGATAGACCCATCGTTGGGCGATATAATCGGCCGAAAGGTTTCATAAATTATGACGACAGTCGTCGTCACACGTTCAGCATAATATATACTACTCGTGTAGTATTATAAATTTTTGTAAACGTCCGTTTAATGCGTTGTAAACACTGATAACGTCGCATGTGGGCACGCGGTCCCGTGTATTTGTTTTGATAAACGTCGGCCGAGGAACGCGTTCGATCGTTTTATCGATACATCCGATAGACACACAACAGCGTTGAACTATAAGTCATTGTCGAGTGCACGCGTATATCATACACAGATAGGTAGGTGTACATTATGCGTCCGTGCGCGATACGGCCGAGACGACGCGCCGGCTACACGATACACAGCGTTAGCGTTTGATGCCATTGTGTAACCGTTTCACTATTTCATATAACGTCTAATACATTATGTCTTGGTCGAACAACAGAGCACACGTAAGCGTACGTATGCGCACATGTGTGTCTGCGCGCATGATATTATTGCGATGTATTGGCGGACGTGGTGTACAGTACAAGCTCAAGAATAAGTATTATCAGTATTTTATGTTATCGTAAATTAATGCACGCGCATGGTAATACATAGGTATGCATTGCACTGCACATGAGTAGGTGGTAGACGAACGAACGTGTACTGTTAGTGAGTTTTTATAATATTAACACAATTAATTGTGTAATGTGTGTGTATTGTACACCGTTGTGTACGCACGGCCGGCATGCGAACCGATTGGATATTTAAAGGATCGAACGTTTGAAAACTTTTATGTTGCGAGTACAAAGCTTTTAATAGTGAATTTCAAACGAAAAAAACTTCCACCAAGAGACCAATACCAGCCGAGTGCTTGATCGGAGAAAGTTTCTATACATATTACTATGTTAAATTATACGGTCGAATGATGTGTTATTGGTGAACATCGTTTTCGCAAACACTCGAGAAACGCACATGCGCCAATTTTAATTACTTATCTTTAATCATCTCGAACGGTGGGGGAGATAATTATTACTGTGCACCGAAACATTATGGTTCTGTGCGAAACTATCTTATCGCGCAACAACCAAGTCGATTTATATACTAGACACATATTTCAGATGTTGTGATAAAATTATGAAACGTACAAAACGCGGGGGAGGGGAGAGAGGAAGAACAACTTGATTCCTTTAACGTTTTTATTCGTTTTCAATGACGATTGCACATGAACTTTTTTTTGTTATGTTTGCACCGAAATGAAAAAAGAAAAATTACAAAAACCAAAGGGAAAATGTAGTTTAATCTAGCGCGCACTCGATATTGTCTAACTTACAAAAAGCAATGTACTCATAATAGTCTTTTTTTTTTTTAAATTTTGTTGTAGTAGGCACATGAACGCGCTCGCACCGTCGGTGTTGTTCACTAGTCCATTAAGTGATTAGTTTATTAGGTAAACAAAAAAATGTTACAGTCCGAACGTCCGTTCGGGTACGGGAGTATTATTTTTACACGCGGAACTGCAACACGACGACGACGTATGCGCTCACGCGGTGCACACGAGCGTGAGCCATACCGACAACGCATCGCGCGGATACCAACGTAATAACCGATAACAACTGTGCCGCTTACCCCGCACGTACACGGAATGATCGGACAATCGGCTATCCGGATGCGTCGATACGGAAATACGACTACGGTGTAGACGGTCCGACGGCGAGACGAGCAAGACGACCGGCGGAGCAGCAAACCCATGCTGTCGAGAGGTACCGAAGGTACGGGGGACCAGGTGCGTCCCGGACCGGGGCTCTGGAGAGGCGCGGCACGGTACGACGAATACCACTACAAGCCAGACTCGTGGTACAACAAACAGTACGCAACAGCAATAACGGTGGGATGACGTTAAGAGGTTGGTGATTTTTAAAGCTGTAATAGGTCCCGAATAGTTTATAGTCACCTCAAGTTCACTCCCCGAACTCAAAAATCTTTGGCGCGCTGGACGGACGTTCAAACTGGTGCAGTACACATCACCGTTTCGGAAACTCGTCGAAAACATAATAATTGATTTTTGGTACATTTCACGGTTGATGCTTACCGCGATTGCTTACGTCGAACGATTTCCAACGCGTTTTTCGGTGTCGAACAAAAGCAATAATGCCCCGAAAATTATTATTAAGTTCACTGAACTCAAAATGTATTCATAAATACATATATAAATGAATAACCGTGGATGTATAATATATATATATATACATTTGGACGTGTGTTAAATAATGTACTCGCTCGCGTTACGATACAATGATACGTCTTAACATATTCTGTCGATTACTCACGAATGTTCTAAGAAATTCGTCTCATAAATATCCCTGCTCCACTCATCCGAGCGCCCGAGTCCGGTCGCCCACCCACTCAACCCCTATGCCCCCGCTATCCGACATAGTCAACGGTCTTACGCACACTTTCGCAGACGTACATGTGTACACGAATTCACACACTTGCACACGAAGACTTTTCAAAAGCTCGGTGAACCGGGAAAAATGAATTGCCGAGAGGAATTTGTCTGCATTTTCTCGTTTGTACGCGTCATTTATTAAAGGGTGATTTGCGGAAGCTTCTGACGGCAACGGTAGCAGTGTACCCAGAGAGGAGGGGGGTGGAGAGGAAAAGGGAGTGTATATAATCCTCGTGTGCGTATGTGTCCTACACAACGCCACGCGGTCGAAAACCCAGTGAAAAGCGAACGTCCCGAAAACGCAATTTGTTACACGGGATGTTTGTTAAGCGCCATTAAATTGGCCTCGGGGATTCCGGGCCAGAGAATTCGCGAGCCGGCGGTAATACGGTACGGAGGAGGAGGTTGGGTTATGGAGAGGGAGTCTGGGGAGGGGAGCACGACGCGACCATTGAATATTATTCATATCTGGCAGCTCATATCCACCCACCCCGCACGACGCATATTCAAAATACATGTACATATATATATATATATATATATATATATATATATATATATATATATATATATATATATATATATATATATATATATATATATATGTGTGTGTATAAATGTATGCATATAATACATGTATACGATGTTATAATAATACGCCGCATTATATATTATAAGAAGAGGGTCTTGATGCGAGAGTGCAGCAGTGAAAAATACACACGAGTGGAAAATGTCAAATCGTTAAAACGAAATAATTTATAATAAAATCAATTTGCGAGGAGAACGATAGTATAATAGCGTCGGTGTCGGGGGTCTCGCACCGTCGCCGACACGTTATAGCTGCGAGATTTTCATCATGCGTGCGTGCACCAAGTAGAGAGCTCCTCAGCACTTGTTCAGCAATAAAAAATTACAGACAAAAAAACAGAAGAACGAAGAAACGACTGCAGGGTAAGGGACTCCGCGCTCTTTTATTTATAATGCAGTACACGCACATTTTTGTCGGATGTGTCGCGAACGGCGACGTCTCATTAAATTATTATTACTAATCGTACGTGGTTGGCAAATTCTTCGTACATCATCATATATGTGTTATTTATAATTATGACGATATTTTCGCGAGACGGAGACCTCGAGATGAAAAATATCAACAGAATAAAAAATAAAAAGTCTCATAAATCCGAAAGTCGTACGTAATACACAAAAGGTGTTGTATGCATAATGCGCGTAAAGTCGAACACCTTCAAACCATATGCATATATATATATATATATATATATTTACCGCACAGAACAACGTACAGTATAATATGTACACAATAGCGACATGCCACAATAGGAAATGGAAATGATTTTGCATTCGATTTATACATGTTTATATGACCGATGTGTGTAAGACGTATGTAAGACTGCATGCGCGTTCATCAGTAGCGTCTTTTGTTTCAATCACTCGTATGCTTACACGGGGGGCGGCAGGTACAATACAATATAAATACACTGTTTTTGTTATCGACGGAAATTACACGTCGTCGATACGTACAAGTTAATCACGTTCTTATATAACAATATGTAGACAATTCATCGTCATTTTTTCTATTGTTATGAGCATGGTCTGTTGTTATACGCACAAAGGTATTATTATTATAACAATAATTATCGAACCGTGAGGACGTCGTAATAGCTTCAATTCGAGGTAAAACTTATTACTTTATTATCGAACACGAAACGCATAACTATTCGAAATGTGTGTGCGTGTGTGTGTAATGTACGTTACGTATAATTCGAAGCAATTACAAATGATAAGTTTATCGTGCATGAGGGAGGGTATATATGGTGGTACTTAGTCGGGCGGAAAATCGATTTCAAATTAACTAACAAAGTATTTGGCAAAACGGACGTAGATGAATATACCTATATATATATATATAAATGGAAGAAAGAGCTGCAAACTAAATTATCCCGCACTGGTCTCGCCAACAAAAATTCTTACTTTAATTGGCCACGCAAGCGTTGACACAAAGACACGCGCCAGACAAAATGCATAGAGTAATCGGATTACGCGCGCTGTGTGTATAGAATTATTTTAATGCGGTTTTATGTGCGCCAGGTCAAAAGATTCCAAAATCATATTATACGTCGTGCCGTTTATATAATATTATACGGATATAGGTATAACCAACGACAACGGTAATTACTGAAAATATCATGAACGGCGAGGAGGGTATAAGGATTTCAATTCGCCAAAATAGTTATGGCGAGACAATGAGAACGGAATATCACGAGGAAAATGTCAGTCTGTCGGCGGCGGCAGAGGAACGATAATAATGATAAAATAATAATAATACAACTCGGCTCGTGGTATACATTTATGTACAACGAATAAAGGGAATATGGATAACTCGAGCTTAACGACGGACGTCGCTCCCGGAAAACTTTCAAGAACGCATCAATATCGCAATATTGTACACGTACACGCATATTTGAATGTGTACTATACATAATGTATCCGTCTCTAACGTCATGAATAATATCGGTTTATATATCAGGGTTTTTATGGCGATCATATGTACTAATGGACTTTGACGACGGACCGTTAGTCGCGAGGTTGTCCGAGTTACGACTGATATAGCGAATCCTTAAACCGGGAACACAACAAAATATAATACGATTATCTTTGTAAAGGGTTGTTTAAGCAGGATAATGACGGCTTACGGTCAGGTAACACAGCCTTCTTGAATCGATAGATAAAATCGGTAAAATACGATGGAAAGAGGTCGCGGCCAGGTGGATGTCGACGGACGCGACGGGAACCGACCCCGCGGAGTGAACGTAAAGAACAGGAACGAAATACAGTAGTGCGATGGTAGACCGCGGAACGAGGTGGAAACGGAGGCCCTGAACGGAGTGTATAAAATCTGCAGAAGAATAATGAGATACAAGTGATAATAATAGTACAGATATAATACACGCAATAG
>JASXSY010001138.1:0-135809 GCA_034509805.1 Sipha maydis
TATTCGTGGTGTTATGCGTTCGTGTACGCGAAAAAGAAAAGTATTGCGCAGCAATTACGTAGATAAAAACCGCAACAGAGATCTATCGACTGGAGCCCGCGTTAGGATTGAACGAATCAATGCGAATGAACCTACGAATTGTCGCGACGTAATCGCGTTACCGCCGCGTTGGACGCGCGTTATCATACACGTAAAATGTATAATAATTGTAAACGCGCGTTTCACGCTCCCCCACGTGTGCCTTATCGGTCGGAATCGCAATCGCAAACGCATCATCATTCCACGGTCCGTCATTTATACGGAACTCTGCGCGCGGCTGTTCGCAATCGGCGATTCGTACGACGAACGAAACGTCGCACAATTATAAATTACTATAGATAATCTCTCTACAGATTTTTATGTAAAATTAAATAACTATCAAATAAATTTTATAACTCTTTTTACCATAATTTTGTTTCATTAGGTACATAATATATTCATTATATATGATCCAAATATCAAAACGTTATTCGTATCAGTTACACGTATCATATCATTCGATTTCTTGGGGGGGGGCATTATCCCAAGATACTAGCCCTCCCCGTAATTAAGGCAAATGACCATTTTTTTTCTACAAAAAAAATTATATAAGGTCATATTATAATTGGCACAGAGCAGCAAAATACCTAGCACCGGCAATGTCGCGCACGCAGTTAACGGACGTGATACACGTGGACGTGCAGTACTCGACGAATTATTGTGCAATATCCGCGTACGTATCTCGTGCGTTATTCAAACCGAACCCCCGTGCAAAATGAATGTTTCGTAACAGCGCTCGTATCCAACGGCGAAACGAATATAAACTCTGTAATAGAGTATATAATAACCATAGACGTGTAATATAATTTATTAATAATTATACTATACGTCTATGACAATGACACTAGATACGTGCATGCAGTACGTATGTATATTGCATTCGAGGTGCATAATATTCTGAATCGGTAATTGCATTGGACGCGTACGTTGCGAATACATAAACATATATAAATACATATGTCTGTTGGTCAAGTATCCCACGAGGGCTTATTGCGTTCGGGATTCGACGCGATTATGAGAACTCCGTTGTTGCCTCACCGCTTTGAGTTTGTAAATCATCCGTGGGACGTTCATGCAGTCGTGACGTTTTTTTTTTTCGTAATTAGTCCGCGTTTTCGAAATCGACCGCGCCAGACGTGCAAATACCGACATCGAGCCGAACAAGCCTGGAACCGAATAGATGTATTGCCGATTCGCATAAATAGCGCGGCAACCGCGGTCTGTCGCCTCGAACGTGCGGGGGAGCAAACACGATGATTTACACGTAACAATCGGTGTTCGCACGCGGTGATGATCGCGAGAAATTTCAACGGCACACAATAAAATATTATAATTAAAAACGCAATATCATATCGGGCTAATCCACGCGGAGAAAATGGTCTTGTTCGGGACGACGAACCTTTCGCGTCTGGTGCGTGTCGGCGGATGCATTGTTTTATTTCTTCGCGGCCCGTGTGAAAACGTCCAACGCGCTCGCAGTCGTCTTCGGGTGCAATACGGTACCGCGATTATAATAATATTTCGGTTGACGTGCGCAAAAGTGCGAAAAAAACTATTTTCGCTACACAATATTATGTTACACATGCGTTACACGTACAATATGTGCGCGACATCCTCGTTTTAAAACACTTTCGTAACTTTAAAAAATAAAATAAAATAAATTAGCAGGATTAAATTGTTTTTAAAACTCAGTAGTTTCGTAGTTCAGCGGCACTACACAGTGACCTACGTACAGCCAAAACGGTAACTTTTTCATTTCAAACCAACAAATACGCCCAACTTATTGTGCATTATTTGAAAGACGATACCTACATATTTTACCATACACTCAGCATAGGCTGAGAACACCGAACTATTCGCGTACCTACTCTTGATTCATCATTCAAACTCGGCGGCGAAGATCGATTCGTGCTTTAACCGAATAAGTTCAGCGACGGAGTAACATAATATACGTTTAGAAACTAACGTAGAAATGGAACAGAAAATATCACGATATCACCTTACGCGCCGCGATTTCCATACTTAGAATACCGCAAACGCATGTCCATATTTTATCCGTATCGTCGCACGGACCTATGCGTGTGTACTTATGTAGGCTTTCGTACGCAGATCACACGATTCCAAGTCAATCAATACTGTTATAATTTATAAATAATGACTTGCGTATTTTATGACTTACGATAGGACTGACACACGCGTGGACTAAAAATCACATTCGTAAAGTAATTTATACTCCTTTTTGAAGTGTGTTATGTACACACGTAGTAATACACGGGTCCGCGGAATTGAGTGACTCGTTATTGTACCCGCTAGTCCGTTGTTGAACGTTCTACGCACATAGCCGTAACATATGATTGTATAATATATATATATATATATATATGTGTGTGTTTGTATAATAGAATATCATATATTGTTAACAGTCTATAAACATCCCGAGAACGCGTAATATTTATCGAGATTAAACAACAAACTATTATACTGTACGTAACGATACGTACATTTTCAAGTCGATTGCATTTTAAAAACGAATATATTATTCACCGTTGTGTTTGCATAATATTATTAGTGAACGTGTTATATCGTCAGTTGATTGCCAAACAACTATCTTGAGTGTTCTTCCAAAAAATATAGCAGAATGACTGTAATAAGCAGGAGTTTATAAACTATTTTTAAGTAGATGAGATAATTTAAATATAATAATAAAATTACATGTTGTAATACGAATTATTTTCAAAACAATATTTTAAATTCTTTATTCATCATTTATTCTCGTCCAAAGTTTCTACATTATTACACGCAAACTTTACTATACTAGATTGTTGAATTAACAACTAAAAACGGTTCGTTTTTAAGTTAAGACTTTAACGTTTTGAATAATGCGTAGATATAGATATAAATTACATGTATGACTTATGGAAGTATAATTTAATAAAAACATGTTATTTTCAGCGAATCTCTCGACGGCCTATTATGGAAGTAAGGGCACGTAAATATAAACATGTTATAGGAATAATTCCATATTTACGAATGTCCTCATAATCTGAATATTAAATTAAATATGAAACTTTGTAATTATTTGAAATTAATAATTATTTCGCTGTGAAGAAAGGACATTTTATTCGATGAGAATGTTGGTGAGAATTCCCGTGGTACCGACGTGTCATTTATGTTACAGTCATTATAATATTATGTCGAAAAAATAACAATAAAAAATCTCAGGCTGGAAGGAATACATAGTCTTGCCTACGTAACGCGTATACGAAAAATCGTCGTTTTCAACAACATATTTAGGTCAAGGTAGTATTCTTATTATAATAATTATACATCAAAACTATATTTTACGAATTAGGTACAGGTACCACCAACGGAATTACGAAGAAACTGCTGTTTAATTAACTGTATTGTGCGTATAATTGTTCGTCCACCGAGGACAAGGGACATCTACGAATACATAAAGCTATAATTCCACTAGATGCAATATAGACGCACTATAAGCATGGAAAAACGACACTTGCGTTGGTCTAGGTAGAAATATATAATCCAGTTGATTCACGTCAACGTCTATGACTCACACAAATCTTTATTATATATATATATATATATATATATATATATATATATATATATATATATATATATATATATATATATATATATATATATATATATATATATATATGTTACGGGTAATTTTAACTAACTGTTGTCGTCCGACTGAAACAAAATATTAAAAAAAAATGAAAAAATAATAGAGAGTCAATTATAATTTACATATTTGCTACTAATAATATACAAGAGAAATTTGTTGCGTATTTTACGTGATCGTTGAAAATTGGTTTCCACGCCGTTCTGCCATATATTACTTAGGTGTAGGTATACATACCAATATTAATTTTTAAGCATTCTCATTATGATGGGCTTAAAAATAATGATTTAATTTTAATTTTTTCAAAAATTTACTTAATCTACTTATACAGATTTTAACAGAAAAAAAATAATATTCAAATTTTGCCGAAATCCGATTTGATAAGATTAGTAGGATCTGAATAAATGTATAATTTAAGCTAATAATAGTGAGATAAACATGCTTATAAATCGGTTTGTATCGGTTTATACAGATGATCATTAGACCAACTGGATTAGTCCAGTGATTTTTGTCAGAATATAATAAAATAGAATAGAAAAGTTCTTAACAATCCTCCAACTTGAGTAAAACATATTTGATATGATATAATAGAACTACTCTGAATTTGTATAACAACATATTTTATGTTTTTTTTTTCTCGTGCGACTCGTTAGTTTTGAAAGGCCAAATAAAATATATGTAAATCTTGGTGGGCTGAAACCTTACCCAATCCGTCTCTGATCGCTTTAGTCACTATGTATTATTACAATGCCGCTGATACCATTCAATAGTGTACAATGTCGAATGTATGTGTGTACATTGCAGTATATTAATATGACAACTCCGTGTGAAATAAACGCAATGAGAAAACACATCACGGCCGGAGCAGGAGTCATACGCACGAATGAAGTCGAAACGCATTAAAATCATTCGGATGTATTAATAGTACACCCTATATTTTACCATTATTACACAACAAACAGTACGACGGAGACAATAAAATTCAAAATTTGAATGATCCCCATAACTAAAGAGTTATGAGATGTTCCTCGCTGTGATGTGTATTCAGTTTTTCCTCTTTTTCTCCTTCTCTTTCTCTCTCGCTTTCTGTCTGTCTATGTGCGTTTCCGTTGAATAGGGTAGTTGTGGGCACCACGACCATCGTCAATTGTTCAATTTAACGAGCCGTGGAAATTGGCTCTTTTCAAGCGGTCTGCCATGTCGACGCGCCACAAAAAGTAAAAACGAACGTTCGACTGGTCCAACACAATATATGTATAAATGTTCGTATAGTGTATAACAAAATATGCGTTCACACACGCACACGCACGCACATGCACGCACAAACACACACACACACACGCACATGCACACCACAACTAATGCCTTTCTCGAAACTTCGAGATACAGATTTATGCCGTATGTGTGTGTGTGTGTGTGTGTGTGTGTGTACGCGATATGCTTAAATGACATTGAAAACGACAATAGTTTTTAGTACACGGCTCATTTGTCCGTGTAACAACGAACCGCTGCTACATTCGTCTCGTGAAAACGACAACGGTGACGGCGATGATTCTACCGGACAAATTATTTGTTGTTATTACTATTACTGCGAGTTACAATTGACCAGTGTTATGGCGAAGACCACGTATTCATATATATATATATATATTTACGTTCCGTACTGTGTAATGGACATTTTATTGCGTGTAATGACTTAATAAATATACGTCTCGTCAGTTTCGATTCATTTTCTTTTTCCATACTTTTTTCACTTTTCCTAACTAAAATGTAATAAAAATAATATTTTCGTATCTCTACGAACCCTCTGCATCCCGCAGGATGCGTTCGTACACGTTTGCGACCAGTCGATAAAAAGTCAACCGATATCGATTCAAACATAATTCATAATTCAATGATCGAGCTGGAAAGTATTTTTAAAAATGTGTATGTAGAGTTGATCGTGGTCACCTAACCTTCCCGCGCACAGATTCACGACGGAAAACATGCACCCGTGTGTCTACGTGCCAAGTATCATAGCCGTTTAGTGCATTAAATTTCATCATCATAATAAACACGTATATATATTATCATATTCATATATTCCGTATGGTAGTATAAATTTGTAGACCATTATATTATCATTATCAAGAGCCTTTATAACACCAAAACAATTATCACGGTTCGCATAACATTATACGATCACTATCATCTATATGATACCATAATAATACGAATATTGCGTTTCCCTCCATACAACTCGGGTTATTATTATTAAGTTCAAGGTTTTTTTATTTTTCCAGCACAATTAAATATAATAAATATATATTTTTTATACCTAATATTATAATGTACATATGAAACATAAAATGAATACACATGTTGAAAATGCATCATAAAAATAATAATTAATTATGATTATTATATGTCAAAGAAAATATAAAATAATTCATAGACATGTCACATATATATATATATGTGTGTGTGTGTGTGTGTGTGTGTGTTATAAATGTGAAGCCGATGAGGGAAGACTTCGGCCAAACGACAAATAATTATAATTTAACGCGCGTTCGCGCATGAAAGACGTAAACAAACGTTAAAATTATACTAAGGTACGTGTCCGGTTATTATACTCATCGGACTTTTTACATGTGATAATTTCAATATAAATTTACATATTGACCTTGTCGATGAATTACGACGTTTTGATAGTATGAAAAATTAATAAACATATAGACATAATGATGACGATAAAGTCATCATTGATTTTCTGCGTCCACGTGCATCAACAATTTATACGGATACAGCAATATTACGAATATGTACGAGTATGTTTAACATTGTACGTATGTATAAAGTTCAAGCACTTCCGCTAAACTGACTATATATGCTATATTCGAATAGTCGAAAACTTCCAAACTTTCTAGGCATATATATATATATATATATATATATATATATATATATATATATATATATATATATACAAGTATATATATATATGCATATTACTTGTAAGTTGTATGTCTTATATCGTAATATATTACCGGAGCAATACGATTAAAGCACATCAGCAGCTAATTACTGGATAGTTCTGAACGAAACATAATAATATATCGACACGACTATACGTAGATAATATATATTCAGTATCCACGAGAGAAGTAAAAACTCTCTCTCTTGGATGGAATGGATTCTAACGCCAAAAATATTAAACAATTTTCGTATTGATATATTTTATTAAACCGTACAATATGAAACAATAATACTTATTTCACGTGAATTTCCTGTATATGCATGTACAGTTCTTTTTGGGAATTTTTGACTTATGTCACATGCATAAATTATAGATAATCGACAAAATTTAATACTGCTACAAAGTGGTGATTTTTAGATTTTTTTCTGAAGGAATGGGGGTCTATTGATATTATCTTATAATATATTAAGACATAAAAATGTTCAGCCAACAATAATTTATAACTAAAAATTTAATTCTTATAAACGAAAAAAACATAACTATAGCATTTTAAACCCGAGCATCCCTAGCAAATAATATAGCACAGCCTAAGCTCGGGACCTAGGAGGATCCGGACCGTCTGGAGCCTCCCCCATATAAGCACCACTGAACAAGGATGTCGAGAAAGATTATTTATGAGGAGGGGATAATAAATTTAGATAATAACTATTTTTATTATTATATATTTATTAACTTGGGATAAGTATTAACTGGGATTTTAGCAATGAAGAGGAAGGGTTAAATCCTTAAAAATCCCCTTACCTACGCCACTGAATTAAAAATTATATTTAATAGATATATAAAAAAATGTATAGCTTCCGGAACAAAAATATTATCATACAAACGATTACCAAACTACCCCTAACAATAATTACATATCTATCACATATTTATTATATATTTATTCCTTGTAACAAAAATTTTTTCCGGTATTTCAAAAACTTCTCTTAAGGTTCAACTATATATACTTCTTATGACTACTTTTTCAAGAGAAAAACTATATTCGTGTTCTTAAACCATTTAAAATCATATTATCCTAAAAACATTTTATAACAAAAAACAAATTAAATGGTTTAACATGCTAGAAAATTAAAGTTACTAAAGAACAGATGTCCTGAATGAATTATCGTATCCAAAACCTGATGATTAAACATTAAATTAGATTAATTATTTGGTTTTATGTACTAACCTTTTAAGAAAATTACCTAATTTTTTGTAATTACAAATATCATACTCTATATATAAATACATAAGCATAGCACTTAGGTAATCTCCAAAAATGTTTAATTAAAAACGATTTTAATACGATATATTTTATTAGACTCTATTATACTTTTCCAATTGTTCTGTACTTTATAGCTCAATTGTACATTGTTATTCTTAAAGAAAAAATATAAAAAACTGAACATCATTATTAAATGATTTATTGTGGCACATACGCAGCTAAACCTACATTCCGAGACGAACTATAAATGCATAATACAGAAACTTATCTTAGATGGAAGTTTGCATTTCGATTTTGTAACAAATTAAACTGTAGTTATTGTACACCGAATAAAATTGGAAATTCGTCTAAAATGAAAATAAATGGTAGTAAATGAACTACGTCTTTGGTCCCACAATACACTCCCTTGCGATTTCGTCTTAAAAGTTTGGCAAATTTATCCCTTTCGGAGCAGGAAACAAAAATAGCATTCAAACGCAAACCTTTTGTGCCAAATACACCCGATGGTAGTATAATGACCAGTGGAAATATATCTCATTAATTTGAAATTGATTACATGATTTACTTTCAAAAAAATACGTAAATATTTTATAAAAATTGAAACAAACAAAATGTCTAATTTCACGTGATGATTATATCACAATAGCAAATGTATGAGTGAGAACGTCGTAAGTTGTATACATTTTTCATAATAATAATTATTAAGAAATTCAATAACAGAGAAACCATCTTGCAATATAAAAATATATAGTTAAATGCAATAGCATTATACAGTTGTAAACGAAGAAAATTATAAAACGTAGTCACTATACACTGAATATCGGTAATTCTTTACGGTTTTGAAAGTTTCAAATTGATCACTTCAAATTTTTTTTTTTTTTTAATAAAATAGTTAATGCGAACCGATGATTTCCGGTCACATGTCCTATCGCAGCAGTATAGATGTATAATTATAATACGACCGTTGACCAACGAATATCACGTTGTCGTTGTGCACTCGCACTAGATGCAGTTCACAATATGTTAATACACTGCTCACGCATATAATTATAAAACAGACGCTCTTCGCGCTCTTCGTGGTTTCGAACTCGGGTAAACGTCCGCGTATCCCGCCGCGCGGAACAATATGTCCGTCCACGAACTTGATATAATAACAATAATAATAATTGCTCTTTTTCGCGCTTTCGTATAACGGTGCATAATTAATGAACGATGTGCACGTGTCGTTCTACATCAGGTGTAATCATGTACGTCATCGGATCGAAAATAGTCTTGGCGACCGTTTCGACAGGTGTAGGTGATTATTTACACGGACCGAATTATACATAATTCGACTTGACCATATTTATTGTATATCCGGTGAAACACTGATCGTGTTTTACCCAATGTTCTTAACGGCAATATCGTACAAGACGCTACTACGTTCAATGTGTTTTTATTTCGTACATAAAAAATGTTCTTATAAAAATATCAACAAAAAGAGAAAATTTGAAGAGAAAAAAACCTTATACCTAAAATGTTGTTTTGTATTTAAGTACATATTTTGATGTTAAGAGAATATATTCATATAAATTCATATTTTAGCATATTTCGCTAATTAAAAACATATGTATTTAAATATTTCTACAAATTAGAAAATTATTTTCATTTCAACGGCTGCTATAAGATGCCTCCTGAATAATTCATATTTTCTTACCACCACGGACTTAATGCACGGGCAACAAAACTATAACTATAACTATAACTATAGACTGACCGTTGTACGTCTGGTGGCAAATTCCCGGTTTGCTTCGACGGCACGGTGGTTTACATGAAAACGATTAATATTAGGTTAGTATTAAGTTAATACTATTATCAACCAATTATTACTTATTATGTACTTCTATACTATTTCTGTACTTTCTGTAATAAAATCTATTACACTATCATTAAGGCCATACAATTTAATTGATAATTAATAGTTCTACTAGTTTTTATTTTTTACAAAATATTGTTATCTGATTTATTATTTTTGTTATTTCGTTTAGATATAGTTAGATAGTTAGATATACGTTTAGATATAGTTCAAAGAATATATGTTTATTATTATTTTTTTTTATTATTTCATTTATTTTGTTTTTTAGTGTAAAAGTATAAATGTTGATGTTAAAAAATATATGAATATAAAAGCGTATTTTTACATATTTTACTAATATTTTTCAAGAATATTACAAAGGTATATTCAAATGTTTAAGAGAATATAAGCACCATATTTTGGCTGTTTTAAGGGAACATAAATCCGCGCTCTAATTATAATACTCGTAAACAAACTATCACGCAACATAGGCCTGATACAACCCGTATTAGATATATAGTCAAAAAAAAAATAAAATAAATATCGCGTTTTCAAAAAAAAAAAAAATAGTCTCTTTGAAAAATGTACATGTAGGTACATATTGTCAATCGAAAATCGGTAGTCACGGTTTTTATAAGTAATATACAGAGGGGATGGAAACGTTTCGCGCGTAATGGTGAGAAAACGTCAAAAACAACACGTTTAAAATACAACAGTCACTCGTGCGATTCAATCGTTCTACGGCAGACACGGACCGATTCGCGTTGAAATAATCACCCTATGCATATTATGAAACACACGTAATGTACGTTCATTCTTACGCCTACGTTCCGAGTAGTTTTAAGTTTTTCCATCGTATAAGCACCTTCGTTTACGTTTTATTACCCATACCTGGACGTATGTTATAACCTGTACGTACACACGAATACTACCGACCAGGTTTACGCTAACACATTATTATCTTAATAACACTCGGACTACGCGCGCGGTGTCAAACGGACACTTTATTATAATAAATACCTACTTATAGAAATGTGGCTTACGCACACACACGTACACTTATATATATATAACACATATGGTTATGTCTGGTGCAGCAGATCGGCGATGAGTTAGGTTTCGGCGAGGCGCACGTTGTTATACGTTTATTCAACACGCCCCCGGGGCACGGGAAAACAGTAATTGTTATCCGCCTCGGCCTCAACTCGTGTACGAACATGATGTGTTCATTCGTGTCGGAAATTTCAAACATCGTCTCCGATGTGATCAACGAACAACATCGAACCCGAACTCGGGTACACGATCGTTTTCGATCGGGTTTTCAGTGCGAACGTTAACGATCGTACGTAATGAGTCCACCGATCAACGAGAAGACAAACGGAACACACGACACAAGCATCAGCAGAACGAAGACGGATCAACAAACAAATAATTCCACACCGCTAACACTTCGTTGTACGCGGAAATTTGCCCGCGCGTAATTTAGTGTGTACAGCGAACGGCGCACGGAAAACGGTTGTTTTTTTTTTGTTTTTATCGTTCTGTGCTGTATTATCATGTCACTATTATGTTACCGACACGTTTACCTGTGCAAACGCTTTTATTGCGCAACATAATTGCAACGTCAAACACCGAATGCGTTCGACACGAGCGTACACGAGGCACGTATCCAATACAAAATATTACTTTTGCAACGTACTCGCGGAAAAATCGCGCCGGTCGGAAAACAACAAAAACGCCGACCGGCGTCCGATATAATATCGGATCGATTCGTGGTGTAATGGTTGGATTTTGACAACGACGTCGTAACAAATACATGTGTACATCTACGTGTTGTAAACATGAACACGCACTGCGGTTCCCGCGTGTACATGTATTAAAAATACCATTTGAAAATCGTCACGTTACCGGATCTCGCTTCCAGTCCGCAGCGCGTGTGCTGTAACACTCGGTGGCGCCGAACACGTGTTTTTATTGGGCGTTTCGTCCCTGCATTCAACTTTGTGATGGTCGGATTTGCTGTTCACTTAATCGGTCGTTATTTTGCTCCGACTAGTGGACGGCGGTGATAGCTAATTTGTATACTTTGCCCCACCAAGCGAAATACAAGTTGGCGCCACTGATAACACTTGGTCGTCGGTCGTCGCGTTTTTAAACGGAAGAGACCAATTTTAACACTCTCCGCACGTAATACGATAAACCTCCGCGTGCACGGCAATCGAGCGTTGATGTCTCCCTGCACTATCGTTCGACTGGGTGGATACATGCTAAGTGCGCGTTAGTGGAACGGATTACGATATTATTTTATTTCAATCGTACACGACACAGCGAAAATGCGATGCGATAAGTACGATATAAAATACACGCATGTATATGTAATGCGTAAACACCAGTACTGCGACGTACTGCGAGAGAAACGAATTCCCGTTTTTTACGACTTTTATATTGATTAGGTTATTACACCATAACACCGCATCAGAACATAAAATTGTGTAGGTACATAAAAACGACACAATGTGTGTAGTACAAAAGTAAATAGTGTGCACTATACGAAATTTGAAATCGCGTAATAAAATCTTATTATAAATATCATAATTGTTAATGAATTACATAAATAAAATATTATTTTATAAACTTTGTTCTTCGCAACAGTGTCAACGGTGATTGGCACTTATTTCTTTTGTCTTTGAGATGAGCTGTTCTGGTTTGGCATCCATCGATTATAAGGCCAAGGTTTTTAACCTGAAATGTATAAGGAATGAACGGTGATTTTATGAAATAGATGGGCGATCCCTAATCCTTAGGATGAAGAAAAATAGTCACTTGGGCGGATTTTTTTTCGTTGAATTTTATATTCCATTTGAAAAACCATTGAAGCAGATTAAGGTGATATCGAATATGTTAATTTAGGGGTTGATATTTGAAGTTAAAATTCCTGCGTTGCATACAGTTTACCATAAATATAAATATATGTTGAAAGATTGTTGATTATATTGTTTATATTACTTTAAAAAATAGTCTATGTACTTATCGCGGATTAAAATTTGATCATTTTTCTTCTTTTATAAAATAATATACTATTCATGTATCCATTTTACTATACGTTACTAATTATTTTATATTAATATTAATTATTTATATTTATTACTATACTTTTATTTGAAATGTAACGATCAGTAGAAAAAATTGCAAATTTTAAGTTCTGTTTTCTGATCGCGTTTGATTTTGCGAATACTTTTTACACATTACACGCGGGCGACCACGATTATGTTATAGTGTTCGTCCGATTCTATTCATACGCCTGCGTATCACTTTTCCGCGACCGAAACTAAATAATTACCTTTCTTTTTCTTCTTTTATCTCTACCGATCTCCCAGCCGCGTTTGAATCACGTACACGGGTAAGTATATTATACCACTACAGATGCAGTGAACGCTGCATAGGACATTGCGCTCGTTGTAGGTATAAATTATTTAACGACGCCGCACGTTCGTCGACAATGTTAAACGTAGTTGATATGTAGATTTTGGTGAAGTAGTTGAAAGAAGAAACTATATAATTTAATTTTTGCTTGTAACTTTTAATACAATATAAACCTTCTGTATTGTATAACGTTAACCAACGATATAGAGTCGTGATTAACGTCAATCTAACTGATATTATATTGTAATAAGTATATTTTATTTTAAAACGAAAAATTTAGAAAAATCGAAAATTTAAATTGTCTATAAATAAGTCAAAAAAAATTGTGCCTATGAATTTTAATAATTTTTGAATGATATTAAGAACTACTTCTGTGGAATCTTCTATTACATTTTCAAATTTTTTTTATCACCGATTATAAAAATAAATTTTAAAAAAATCGAATATTTTAAATGCCTATAAATGGCTTAAAAATCAATATAATATTTTGAAAAAAATATATGACATAAAGGAAATACCAATCTTAACAGCTGGTAGAAATTTCAAAAATCTGCGAATTATACTTTTTGAATTATAACAAATATTTAAAATCGTCTGAGAATAAATCGCTATTTTATGCAATTTCGTAAATATTTAAATTTCAAACAGTCATACAATTTTTTCCTCTTAGTCCGGTAGAAATTGTTTTAAATATTTTTGAAGAATAGCTCATAGATAACCTAGTGTTAAAATTTTGAACCTTAGGTATGAACAGAAAAAATTTTATGAATTTTTATCTACAAAATAACTTGCAAATTATCGTGATTTTTTCACATTTTACACAAATTTGAGCATTAAGGGCTTATAAAAAAAATTTGAGTCAACCGATCACCGATATTTTTTAGTTACGATAAGTTTAACTTATTATGAACCTCGTATTAAATTTTCAAGAGTTTTCGGCCAACCAATTAAATTTTATAGATGTTTAAAAACAAAAATTTTACAAAAATCGAAAATTTAAATTGTCTATAAATAAGTCAAAATATGTCAAAATACATTGAAAACTAAACCATGTATAGAAAACGTCAATATAAAGATTTGGTGATAATTTCAAGTTGTTGCGGTTTTTCGTTTTTGAGTTAGAGCATTTTAAAAAAAACCGATATCTTTGTCAGTCTAGAATATTATACATTATATTATATTTTATATGTAATTTTATGTCAATATTCGCTGTTCAAACGCTTTTTTAGGGTTTTTCCCGTCGCATTTAAAAAATATTGATATATAATTTTTTACTTTTGATCCCTCAAAGTACCAACAAGATTCACTTTCCTTTCAGAAAAGTTGCTACATAAGGAAATCGAAGTATTTTAACTGCCCCAAAACGTGTCGACAGACACAAAAAAAAAAATAAAAATAAAATAAAAAACACACATCATTGTAAAATCAACACTCCGTTCAGAATCTAAAATACACTTTGGAATATCTATGATAAAAAATCAAGTAATGTCAAAAAATGGCTCAACAGCTTGAACAGTTGACTTGTCAGTGAAAATGCGTTTTATCGATGGTCGTATTTACAACGATAATCGATAGTAGATGGAAAATGCTCGAAATTTAATAGAATAAAGCGTTAAATCAAGAAAATTGTAATTGTTAAAACAAAAATAGGCAAATGTTTATGAATTATCAAGACCGTTTAATTTTTGTAGAATGAAGACTAGGTATATTCTTAGTAAAAATATATGTAAAAAGATCCTCAATGGATAAGGGCTAACTATTATATTATAATACCATATATATATATATATATATATATATATATATATATATGTATATGTGTGTAAGCGCTTTTTTGGCAGGCGATAAACAGAGACCGTTAATGGTCGTTAATGGTCGTTCTACAAAAAAAAGATCGATAATTATTCTGTATGTAAATACGTGCGTACAGCTATATACGATTTAGATTTAATATGGATTTATATGATTGTATATATATAAAAACATGCGGTAGTGTGCAATTTGTTTTCTGTTAACGTAAAATACATGACAATATATTATTATTATTATTATTATTAGTAGGTTCGGTTTAGTTTCGGAAACTATTGTTTCGTTGGGAGAAAACGCGAGTCTTTTGGGAGCGCGTGAATAACATAAAGAAAAGAAAAAGAATCAAAATAAATTACTGCTCAACACGATATTACACTATTTGTTACTGCCAGCTAATTACCGATAGGTCGCCCAAATTCTTTTTTTTACGCGTAGAAACTAGAAAGTACATTAGAGTATATAGTAATAGGTATATTATATTTTATATAATACGCGCAATTATGTTGTACGAACGCAGAAACAATATCATATTTAAACATTGTATACTGTTTGCGCGATAAAAATGCCCCCCCCCCCACACACACACACACACACACACACACATACACACATGTTTTTCCAATCAAAATCGGATTACGGCAAGAAATCAACAGGAAAATCGACAAGACCTAGGATCGCGTCTGGGATGTAAACGATGTTACAATAATTAACGAAAATATGAAACGAGTGTTTTCCGTAAAAGAGAAAAATAACACTGTTTAACGAAATAGTATCAAACATAATAAATGCAAGCGTGTTATGTTTGGTCTTAAGAAACGAGAGAACGAAAAAAAATGGAAAAGATTTTGGATACAATCGTTTGAAGACCGACAATTGAATTATCTTCTTGAAACATCAGAAAACTGTAGGTTTTATTACACGTGCGTATACGCGCATAATTCGCCGACACGTTTTTACCCTGTGGTCATCAAATAATAATCGTTATTATTATTGTCCACGCTGAAGCCGCCGTAAATAAAAAACATTCGCTTTCACTGCCGACGCCGCCGCCGCGGCGTTGCGTCGAACGAACGATGACAAAGGAAAACATTTCTGATGGAAAAAAAACAAAAATTAAAATTTTGAAAATCGTGAAATTGACCGCATACTCTGCACCACGGGCAATGGAAATAATATCTTTGAAAAACAATTATTGTTGTACGATAGGTTAGGTACGAAACGAAATTGAAGGATCTCGCGCGAGGATTAAGTCACGTTTCTACATGCATTTACTGTACACATTGTATTCTAATTTTTTTTCTGTTTAGAACATAACATTATAATGAATGCATTATATAGAAATCTATTGGTGTCGATAAGCGTATTTATTATTTTTTTCCGAGGCATTTCGGTTGGGAAAAAAAAAGAATCAACCGCGTCCACCATCGATTGTGTTTGGATGCATACTTACTATTCGGTACCCGAAAGAACCCGTTAAAATGATAATCCCCCATCACGATTAAGTGGTACGGGCAACTTTTAGATTTACCCAGCTGCATTATGTACAATATAGGTCGTAACGTGGCGTGTACAGCACAGACCGCAAAAACGCAAACATTAACGACAACGGATATACTTGATAATAACACGTGATACAGAATCCGCACGCAGATAATAAATGTAACAGACATGACAGGACCGTGGGCGTAATTACTGGGGAGTGCGGTGCAGGAACCGAAAAAAGAAAGAATATTAATCGTAATCGTTTTTTTTTTTTTTTTTTATCAATCAGAAATCTATTCCGACATTCTATGAATTTCTTAGTGAAAACGTTCCGGAACGGAAACCGTATTAAAACTCCGGGCAGTAGTATACACATAAAAAAAAGCACGTAGGTACCCCTTCCCGGAAAACGTTCAAAAACGCAACAGTCGAATGTTATATGTTACTTAACACGGAAACGCGTTCGCCATCGCGTGCACGCTATACGTATTTCGTATTATCTATAAGTTTTCGTGACCGCGCGCAAAATACGATAATCGATCACACGAAAAAAAGCTTTGCCGTTGGAGCGCGGAAGGAATGGTTCTCTGCTGATTTACAACCTACCGCGTTGTTGTGAGAGTTTGATTCGCAGTTGGTTTATCAATATATACATTTATATATATATATATATATATATATATATATATATATATATATATAGATTACACTACCGAATCAGGTCTATAACTAACTGATCTGCCGACACGGTCGAAAACAACGAAACACTGGTTTGTTGATTCACGCTGGAGATACACGGTACGGTGGTGCGGCGGTAGTACGCGTTTTGTGGAATTAACACCTATGATTAAAAACGTTGGAAATTCGTTACTGACGTAAGCATTCGTGTCCGATGAAACGCAATCGAAACGATGCTGTGGAGGCGGCATAAAATATACACTTTGCGCGTGTTATTCAAACCGCAGACTTTAATTATTATACGCGATAGACTACTTCAGGTTCGGAGTACAGTTATATGCACAACTGAGTATTATTGGTGTTCGTTTTTTTTTTCACTTACTATTCGAAACTGATAATAACATTGACGAATTGCTTCACGTGTATAGCATAGAATAGTAGGAACCGATCACTTCACCGTTTGAGAGCCATCCGAATCTATGCGACTTAAACCGGATCGGCAAACGTTGAGATTATGTTAACATACATATATCCAAACAACATTTAGTTGACGATTATTTTTTTTCGAAAAAATAAAAAAAAAACTACTTACTACTTACGCTGATGACATATATATTTGTACTTCCGTAGTAGGCATCAAAAATATTACACGCGTACCAGTGAAAGTACCAGAAAAAAATGCCGTGCTATAGCGGTCGCAGTATTTTTTTATTTATTTATTTATTTTTTTTTTTTTGCTAACCTTAATTTAAAACGCGCGTACGAACTGCTTAATTTTGTATAATTTATTTCGGCCATTTTGTCGCAGGAGATGACGACCGCCGAGAGGATTCCCATATGGCTGCACGAGAAAAAGCTTTGGATCAGCGACGCGGACCGGCGTACCACGTGCGCCGACGTGGTGGCTACGTTGACGGGCCACGGCAGTGACTACGCGGTGGCCGTGGACGGGTGCGGCTCGCGCGCCGGAAGCACCATGGTGGCCGATCCTGGCGTCCGGGTGCTAAAGATCTGGCAGAGTCTGCGACCAGACCAGAAGTTGTGCTTGCAGAGGACGACGAGCGGAAGCGGAGGCGTGCCGGGGGGATGGAACGACGAGGACGACGCGGGATCCGAGATGAGCGGTTATCGGGGGGCGCAGAGGAAGCGCCGTCGGGAGGTGGTCAAGTACGCGTCGAGGACGGTGCACCCGAAGCGGCTGAGCAACACGCAGGCGGCCGAAGAGCTGCTGAAGCTCATACTGGAGCAGAGCGACACGATCCGAGCGCAGCTGAAGAAGCTACAGGACCGGGACAAGAAGATCGAGAAGATCGAAACGGAGACGCACAGGACGCGATCGGACGCGTTGGGCTCGAACTACCTGCTGGACGCGTACCTGGGCGACGAGGGCGACAGCGGCGGTGGCGGTAGCGGCGGCGGCAGTAGCGGCGGCGGCGGCAGCGGTAGCGGAGGTGGAGGCAGTGGCGGCGGATGCGGCGGCGATGATAAGGAAGAAAAGGATAGCGGTATCACGGAAGGTGCGAGCGTGGAGAACGACGACGACGACGACGATGACGAAGGTAGCGGTAACATGATGACCGCGTGCGTGGGCACATCGCCGTTACCGCGGCCGCTGTCTCCATCGTCGTCGTCCACCCTTGAGGCCATCGGCTACCTGGAGAGGATCGTCAAGATCAACAAGAAGCTGTACGAGCACGAGGAGCGTATGATCCGGTTGTACGTGAACGTGGAACGGTGCCGGGACCGGGACCAGCTGCTGGACGAGCTGAAGCGGGCCGAGGCCGAGCTAGCCGACACCGAGCGCATGTACCGCGAGAACGCGTCCCTCATACGCGACACGGATGCAGAGCTGCGATCGCGGCTGGGCTTCATCGAACAGCTGCAGTACGAGGCGGCCATCGTGGACAGCGAGAACGAGTACCTGATGGGCTTTATCGAGCACGGTCGGCAGCAGAACTTGATCGAAAACCACCAGCAGCAACAGCAGCACCACCACCACCACCACCACCACCAACAACAACAGCACCACCATCACCACCACGCGGCCGCTTGCCGAGTGTTGGATACATTGGTCTGAAGCGCGGCTTTTGGTGTGGGATAATAGTTTTTTTTTTTTTTTTCACTTTTACCTTGTACATTCCAAATTATTGTGTTATTTATCTTTAAGTTATTATTACTATGTATGTTGGTTTTAAATAAATATTATTTTTACCTCTATGTGATCCTATTGCGATTCAATACAATAGTAAAACGGTTGTCCAGTATGCACGTTTACGATGTTATAATTGTATTGTTATAAAACTATTGCAAACGGTCGGTAATTTTAATCAAAACATACCAATGTTTTATCAACTGTAACAATCGACCTAGTCGTGCGATATAAATTTTGAAAACTGATTTGAATTTAGCCTCATGTCTACTTCTGTCTACACTTCCCAATTCCATTTCATAGTTATTACAAATTTGATTTGAATATTTTCAATTTTTCAAACGTTCATTGCTCAGATTTTAATAAAAAATCTTAAAATGTGGACTGATCGATCTTAAAAAGTAATAATGAAAAACTGAGATCGGTTTTCAGAAATATTATCGCATAATTATAATAGACGGTAAAATTGATAAAAAGTACATATTTTTTGTCATATAAAACATAACGTTCTGTATCGTTCACGTGCGCGACACGATGATGGTGACTTAAAGCGCTTTCAGACGAGACACTTAGTGGCCGGCTACTTGTGTCTGAAAAGAGTCGCGTGACTAAGATAAAATTGCTATAAATATACTCGTACACACGAGACACAGACACAGAGTCTGTGTCGCGCCATCCAATCGGCGTGTCTCGTCCCCGTCAGCCGCCAGACACTGTGTCTGAGTCTGAGCCACTGATAATGTATAAACTTGAATTAGTACGTTCAGACGAGACACGCGTATTCGAATAATTACAGAGTTGTACAGTGTCAGAAGTACTTTTTATTTATTAAATAAAATCATAACCAAAATTAAATTATACTATAAATATAAGTATGAATTTGGCCAGTTTTGATACCGATAAATTTATCGTCGAAATTGAACGTCACCCTTCATTATGGGATACATCACACTCAGATTATGCAAATAAGATTATCAAACAAGAAAGCTGGAACGATGTTTGCCGAACTTTTAAGGAAAAGTTTGATTCTATGGATGCAAAGGAGAAAGATAACTATTGTAAGTAGTTATATATTTTCATATAATTTAATATAAATACAGTAGAACTTCCTATTTCAGATATTAAGTTATGTTTTAAATTTTTAAGTTACCTACATCACATATAAGTATACAACACATATATAATATATGTATATAATAATAAGTAAAAATAAACCAGAAACATAATATGGAATACTTATTATTTCACATTAACGCAGTTATATAAATTAAATTAAAGGTGCTATGACTATTTGTATTACAATTTACAAATAAAACGGTATTTAATAACAAAAATTATTAAAAAAAAAAATTTTAATTATTTTTTGATATGTTCGTATTGCCAAGGAACTTCTCCTGCGCCCATGAAGTAGTCAGCGAAATCATCTCGTATATTCGTAGCTGTTTTTCCCGATGTATTATCTGGCGATCCATCCTCATCTAAAAGTCCTTCGTAAGATAATGTGTCTTCAAATTCCAACGTATTTCCATCCCGAATACGAACGAAATTGTATAAAGTTACACTTGCTTTAATCATGTTGTCTGCGAATTCTTCAGACACGTTTAATGGTCTATGGAAGATTCTCCACTTATTTGAGAGAATCTTAAAAGTACATTCAATAAAACGTCGTGCCCTTGACAGTCTATAGTTAAATACTTTTTTTTTTCGTAGGTAAATGTCTTCCTGCGTAAGGTCTCATTACATTTCGAGATAAACCAAAGACTTCGTCTCCTACAATAACAAACGGAAATTTTGATCCATTGCTTTGTGATAGTGGAGTATTATCTGAAATATTGAGTTCTTTTTTGAAAAGTTTTCTATAAAATGTTGAATTTTTGAAGATCGACGAGTCACTATTTTTGCCGTAATCTCCTGTATCTACTGCTATAAAGCAATAATTTGCATCACATATAGCTAACAAAACGGTTGAAAAAAATGTTTGTAGTTGTAGTACAAAGATCCGCTATGTGCTGGCTTTACAATGCAGATATGCTTCTCGTTAATTACCCCAATACAGTTAGGGAAATTTATCACGTTAAAAAATGTATCTGCAATTTTCAACCAATCTTCTTGTTTCGGTTCTGGTTTATAAGTTATTCTTAAGTTTGTCCATATAGCTTTACACATTTCTTGAATAATAGAACTCAAAGTAGAAACACCAATTCTAAAACAGTAATGCAATTCTGTTAAAGTGCATCCCGTAGCGAGGTACCTAAAAAAATGTATTTTTATGTTAAATAATTTGAATAACGGGTTAATTAGTTATCTAAATAAAAATATATCAATCCATCCTTCTTGATATATTATTATATATTATTTGAATATTATATTATATTATTATGTAGTGCAAAATCTACAACGAAAATGGAAAAGCCTTAGAAATTCATATGCCCGTGAACAGTCTAAAAGAAAGACATTGAAATCTGGATCAGGCAGTAAATCATGGAAAACGTATGTTTATTACAATCAGTTATCTTTTCTTTCAACATGTGTTGGAAATAAACAAACTATATCAAATTTCTATGACAATGATGCTGAACAGTATGCTGATACTGAACCCACCACAGATAATGAAGATATTGATAACATGAATGATCCTGGCGAAGAACACACATGTGAAGATACAATCACACATTCAAGGCCATCCAAAAAGAAAAAAACACAAAATAAGGATTCAGAAAGCCAATTGTTTTTGTTTATACAAAAAAGCTTAGAAGAACGAAATGAAATGATAAAATCAATGGATGATCCTGACCAACTATTTCTGTTATCCCTTATCAGTGATCATAAACAAGTACCAGAGGAAAGTAAAATGGAAGTGAAACTTAGCATAATGCAAACAATTTCTAATGCAAAACAATTTCGACAACAGAATACCCATCTTTCGCATGGTTCATATTTTGATCCTCAATGTCAACTAAATTCGACACTATATCAATATCCTATTTTATACCAAAGACCACAGGCTTATCCAAACATTCAAAGTTTGTATCCTAGCGTTCATCCATTACATAACAATCAACATCAACGTTTTCGCACTCCAACACCATCTTCATCTCAAAATATTTTATCTAATACGGAAGTAGATGTATCTCAATCAAGTTCTTCAAGTTTGGCAAGCTATGTTAGCCAATTCAACGAAACGATTTAAAAAAGTAAAATAATTCATGTTTATCAGTGTTAATTAATTATATAATGTTATATGGAGAGGATAAAAATGTATTTTTAACATTTAAATATTGTATTGAATATAGTTGTTAGGAACTACCAACTTACTTAACTAAAAATATTGTTTCTAATAACCTATTTCATAGAAATAAATGTTTTTTTAATATTAATATTTTGCTACTATTCGGAATATATACAACTTGATTACAGTATTTTTAAATGTGTAAATCTGTAGTTTGATTTAAACAAGTAAGTAAAACAAATTATATAATTATTAACGTTTATAAGTATATACAACGTATAGCAACAAAACGCTTACGTATTATAAAAAAATTATAAAACCATTCTATATTAACTAATAAAAAGTTGTATTAAAATATTACATATAAGTGATATGACATACCTTAACGTAACTGCAAGTCGTTCTTCGGTTGAAATAGATCTTCTCATATTTGTGTCTTCTTTTTTCGTGTGATTTTTTATTAAATTATGTAGTTAAAAAAAAGATACACTCGACATGCGAAACTGAACTGAGGGTTTCTTCGATCAGACCGCCTCTGGAGCGAACGTTGCCGAATGCGTTCGTTCGTGTTCGGCCGTACCGTTTACATTGGTTTGTTCGGTAGCATTCGCTACCTAGCGTTCGTTTGCGTTCGCGGCCTAATGTAAACGAAACTTTATATAGTTTTTGAAATTTTTTTTTCTTTTGGAAACGTATTTCATTCACGAACGACAATCCAATTGGATAAAGTAATTCTTATTTAAATTAGAATTGGGCAAAATATTTTTTTTTATTTCTTGATAAAATGAAGAGTAAAAAAACAAGATAATCTAGGATAAAAAAACACAAAGTACTTCTTCTTCTTCTTCTTCTACTTCGCCTTCCTCCCAACTATTTGGGGTCGGCCACCCTTGTCCTACACCTTTTTGGTCTTCCTCTTCCTCTTTTCCCTTCAACGTCCATCTTCATAACCACTCTTACTGCATTCGTTTCCTCTCGCCTCATCACATGCCCAAACCACCTCAGTTAAAAAACACAAAGTACACATTTCATAAATTGTAAATTGGCATTCAAATCATATTAAAGAAACGGTAAGTGGTATATCAGCAACTTTATTTTTTGTTTTTTATTAGCATTATTTAAATTATGTGTAAAGAATATCTGTATTAAAAATAATTAGTATTATACTGTTGTATTAAAAACAAAAAAATAATGTATGAAATTTTGAATATTAAATATAAACAAAATCAACAAAATGATTATTATGATTCTTATTTATTTATTTTAATCTCGTGTTTTTATATTGATATTTTGTAGAAAAACAGCGAAAATCTGTATTAATGTCTGTACTATATAAACGTCAAAATAACGGCGACGAGGTACAACAATGTATTGAATTGTATGTAAATATATTTTTATTTTATTTTTCATTTTATGAACATCTTTATTTAATTTCCAAAATAAAAAATTTTCGCACATTTTGAGCTACTGATACAATTTTTATTAATATTTAGAAGAAATACGGATAATGTAGAAATGGGATGTAGTTTATTATCATCAACACCAAATATTAACCACAACGTATTTGATTCGATTTACCAACTGGTTGTCACAAGTACAAAAAAAGAAAAGAACCAGTAGAGTAAATGAATAATTTAACTATATTAAATAAATAATATAAATATAAATGTAGTCTTATAATATAGAAGTTTTTTCCTAAAATTAGAAATTTCGTGTCTTACCCAGTATGTTGTTGAAGGTTTTGCATAATTAATGGTAGACAGATAGAATACATGAAATATGTTTTTGATACCATTTCAAAAATAAAACACGAACCATAAGGCTGTACTCAATCGGCATTTTATAGTTAGTTTGTTTTAGTGGTGGTAAACTGCTATTAAATTTAGAAGCAACTGCAACTGTTAATGTTATTTGAAAATAGCAGTGAAAAGGATGTTAATGGATTTAATTTTATTATTCAAAGTCAAACCGCTACATTTGCATAAATCCGTTGACAGTATGACCAACTATCCGACGGCATTTTTGAACTCGCTTGATGTGCTTGGCACTTTACCGCAAAATTTACAGCTGAACGTAGGATCGATCATAATCATGTTGCGGAATCTGAATCATCAGAAATTATGCAACGGTACGTGATTGTACGTCAAGATACTGATGAACAATATGATTCAAGCGACAATTATCAAGGGAAAATTCAAGAGAGGGAAAGTCCTTATCCCTCATTTTCCGATTATTTCAACTGAACTTCCATTCCAATTCAAGAGGATTCAGTTCCCCGTTTGATTAGCTTTCGCGATGACAATCAATCAATCATAAGGACAATCATTGAAAGCCTGTGGAATCAATCTCGAATTCTCATGTTTTCACACAGTCAGCTATACGTTGCTAGTTCACGTGATGGCAAACCAGTTTTGGTTATTTTTACGCCGGAAAACTTACAAAAAATTTACAAAAAAAATTAATTAAACCTTAAAAATGTAAGGTTTTTTTGTTATGTTTAAAAATAAGTATTTTTAAATTACATGTATTGTTTGAGTAAATGAAAAAAGTATGAATTATATCCAGTTAAATTACATATTTAAAAAAAAAAATGTTGTTTGTTAAATTTACGTAATATTACCTATGAATTAGTACGGTAGAAAGTTAATACTCAAGGATTAAATAAAATATAGTCTTAGTTAGACAAAGAACATAATTTTAGAATTGCTTAAAAAATGTTATGTAGCGATAAAATTATACAAAGATATCTAAAAAAAATAGTGAAATGTTTTTCTGCAATAAATTTAATTAATGACAAAATAATGTATGATTTATTCAGTTTGTGTTGTCTCTGTATGGATTTGATGATACTGATAACATGGTTCCAATGCTATCAGATCTTATTGGTGGGCATAGTGACCCATACCAAATCGACCAAGAGTTTTTGAAATCCTTGTCAAATGTTATGATTTAATTATATTCATTAAGTATCTAGAAGTAATAGATATTTTTCTGTTATGTATTAAATTAATAACATAATATTATAATATTTAGAAGAATTTACTTGGTTTGTGTGCGGTTTTGATGATCATAGAATACAATGCTATTGGTTCTTTTATTAGCCCAAGTCCAATCGTCTGAACAGCTCTTGAAATCCTGATTCAATTGAGTGCGCCTAACTATTTTACTTTATACAGCTGTATACTTTAGAATGTACTGATTTATGTTTGTTAACATAATATTGTAATAAAGAAAAAAATAAATGTTTTCCTTTTTGAATTTGTGTTGTAAAAGTTCAGTGATAAATGCTCACCAACTTCTTGACTATTTACATATGTTTACTATTAGTGTTGCTAACTACTTATGTCAGATTCATTTTTTCAACATTAATTTGAAGCGAATCAAACATTCAGGAGACGCGTCTTCTTCACAGTCAGTAATCGTTTTCCCACAACCAAAAACAGTCAATGTGCCAGATCTTATCGCAATATGCATAGCCATACATTTTTTTCCTGGAAATACATAAGCAATACTACAGTATAGTTGAACAAGTTAAATACTCATATATAAATATAAATCTCGGTATCGTACCATCTACTAGTGTAGAGTTAGTGCAAATTTCATACTCTATTGTTAGTCCTTCTTCTTCTACAATTCGATTTACAAGCCCGATACAAGAAGGAAGCGTGATCTTGCTTATAGAGTTCAATCCCTATGAAAGAATAGAGAAATTGTACATACAAATAATAAATCTTATGTTATTGCAAACATTGTATGTGCATTTACTTTTAACAATTATAATATACTTATAACAAAATGTTTTTCTTTAATACATTATAATAATTTAATTTAAAATAATATTAAGTAGAAATTTGTTCTTTTTTTAAGTAAATAAAATCAAATATATTTAAAATACGGCATTGATTTCTGTGTAAATCTAATTGGTGTATAAAATAACCGCGCGTGTAATAATTAAAAAAAAAAAATTGCGCATATAGTTAAGGGTCAAAGAAACACTGTTGTATACTGCTTCCCACCGGGCCAACTCTACTGGGAATAAAGTCTTACATACGTGATAATTCTTTACTTAGAGAAGAGAGTACATGTTATGCATTCCATTTTACCTTCCCAAATGAAAAATATAAATTGAAATGCTTTTGACCGGCGTTTCGATTGGGGGGAGGGAGAATATTAATATTAATTTATTTATTCAAAGTTACTAGGAGTACCATCAGGCTTCTCTTCTTTAATGTTAAATACATTATATATTGCATACACAAGCGAAACTAGACGCTTTTATTAGGTCAGGCCAAATGAAAAATATAAAAATATTTCTATTAATAACTTTATAATATAGTAATTTTGTATATATATATGGAGAGCCGGTCTTTTCATAAAGATCACATTTATTTCATATTATCATTTTATCAAATTATTTTTACCAATGTAGGTAAGACGATGCGTACAAAAATCTACGTGGTATTAAATAGCAGTCACTGTTATTTTGGTTTTTGATTAGCAACCTGCTACTGCTATAATAAAATAACAATGCTATTACAGCTGCTACTGCTATTCTTTACTACCCTCTAGTTTGTTTTTCATTGTAGGTCAACAACATTGTTATGATTGTGTAAATTTAATATTTCCTTGTGGTCGAACCATAGATTAATTATTACTCTATGGATGAACTATACGATTGCTTGATAAGGAACAACAAAATAAATATATATTTAAACATATTATACGCAAGGGTATAATCAAGGGAAGCATATGGCCCATGCTTACCACATTAACCGTATTTTATACTTTTTTTATTATTGAGGGTATTAACCTCTTTAGGCTTTCTCAATTTTCACGTATAGACATGTATTGGTATAACATGATATATCATTGATATTTGATACCACTGATTTATAATATTTTTGTTATACATCCCCCCTCCCCTCCAATTGACCCATTAATCCCCTAAAATTTGTCTTTGGTACTATCTCCACGATGTCATTGAATGTATTATTACTTATATCATTCCTCCTATTGAAATTTCCTGGGCATATCGCTGTATTTACTTGTTTTTTAAGAGTATTTGTATGATTACGTATTTAGTGTATTTTTGTGCCTCCTCCCCCTATCATTGATTTCTAAATACGTCTCCGATTATACGTATATATATATATATATATATATTTTGCATTTTCTATCAGTTAAAATCTTTCAGAATTCCTCTGTAAAGAGAATAGTCTAGCATTATTTTATTTTTACCTAGAAGTAACCAATAATGAAACGATATTTTGTTGTTAATATTTATTTATTTACTTCATTATAAGTCAACATTTTTAATTTTATTTTTATTTCAGATTTAGATTTATGTTTGTGTCTGTGAACACAATAGAATAATATAGTATTATTTTATGGTATCACAATAAGATTACTTCTATTATGAAGATCATAGGTTTTTGATAGAAAAAGCCTATTTGTTACTTTCAGAGGAGAATTTTACAAATATACCTAATTATTTTCTTAACAATTTTAAAGAACTGATGAAAAATTACATCAAGAAAGATAACATTTACATCATACTGTTATTTTAATTGTGACTTAAAAAACTGTAGAATTGAAATTTTTACTCATTGATAATATTGTCTTCAATTTTCATAAGATTTAGAATTGAGCTATTTTTAGATATTTGAAAATTTCATGTTTTGACATATTTTTCGTAAATGTGGATAAAATATTCTTGATTTTATAATATTTCTTGAAAGTATAATGCAAACTTTTCACTGTTTAATAAAAATAATATTTAAAAACATTTGAATATTACATTATAACAACTACCAAAATGAAGAAAAACATTTTACTAGTCAAAAATTTAAGTTTAAATATTTACAATTTTTATGTTTGAAAATTGGATTAAATATTTTTTATATAATTTTCTTTAAATCCAATGTTTTATATAAGTAAGAAAATTAAATTCTATAAAGTACATAAATTATAATAACTTGAAACATTCACTGAGTAGGTACTTATACATATTATTTTAATATCTTAAATATATTTCAAAGTTTAAACATTTCTACATGAAATGCATGCATTTAATAAGCACTATACATTTTCTACTTTTTTCAAGTTTTAATCATTTATAGCTTATATATTTATATATATTACAGTAGAACCTCGATTAACCATGTCGCGATTATCCATGTTCACGATTAACCATGCTCACTCTCCTGAAAATTTAATAATTAGTATGGACTGTAAATATTATTAATAGTTATAATCAAACAGTTTATGGTACATAATATACGATATCGACAAACGTATTAATGCCATTTTTGATTATGATAATATAAAGATAATCAATATTGTAGATTATTATTAATAATATTTTTCGAATCATCTTATTAATCATTAAAAATTATATCAAACCAAAAAAAAAAAAAAAAAAAATAATACAAAAGCTGGTAACTTTATATTTTAAGCCCTAATAATTGGTTGTTTATAATGTTTATGGATATATAATGTTATTCTATTTCTAGTTATAATTAAATAAAAAATTTTAAATTTTCATTATTATAAAAAGTCTCGATTAACCGTGATTTCCATTAATCCGTGTGACCCTTTCCCCACAATTACCCCGGATAATCGAGGTTCCACTGTATATTTATTTATATATATATAGTATTTAAATGTTATTTGCTTTCCTACCTTAATGTTTTTTTTTTACATAAATTATAACATCAAAAATTCAACTTATCTTAAAAATAAATTTAGTATTACTACAGAATTAACCATCTTAAGTTATTTAAACAAACTAACCCTTTTTTTAATCAAAATAATTTTAAGAGAGCAATGATACATTGATTTTAAATTTAAAAAACCAATACACCAAAATCATTCAACTGTCGTTGTGCTCATCTAATATTGTATTTTGTATTTTATTATTATTGTATATTGTATTTTACTACAATTTTTATTAAATTATAAAAATAATAAACTAATAATAAACAATTTTTTCAATTATAATTATTTTTAAGAAACATGCTATACTTAACAATTAAAATGAATATCTTAACACATATGGCTCATTATTAGAAACTTGTTATAATTTTTTCTTTATTTTTAGCTGATAAAAATCATAGTATTTCAAGTCTTAGATCTTCAAATATAAAATTAATGAATTTTTAATATATTAACAAGAATATTCTTCAACAGTAGCAATTCTTTTTCAAAATCATAATTTTAAAATATTGCTTCTCATAGAATTCATAAAATTATGTGTAATTAATGTTAATTTTCACAAATAACTATATTTTTTCTTGTTTACTATTGGCATTATATGTAAGTAAGGAACTATAATAACTTTGAAACAAATTTATACCAAAGTATGTTACTGAAAAGTAATTTAGCATTTATAATTTGTTATTAAATATAGTACAAATCTCATAACCAATGTTTTCTTTTTAAATATATAAAATATTTTTAATTATTCGAAATATACATAAAAAAAAGTTTATATTGTTAATTTTAAGCCTTAATTCCATTACAATTATTCTGTTTCCATTGCAACTGCTGGTACAGCATCACTAGGAGGAGCACCTGGTCCATCCTGTGGTGGCTGAGATCCACTGCTTGCAGAATCACTGGTTGGCACTGGAGCTCTTCTTTCCTCACCTTCAATTAATAATAAGTGTGCCTGAGTTTTTTCTTCATTAAAAATTTCAAATAGCTGACCTTTGCCAACAACAGCAATTGATACATTCTACAAAATAAATAATACATGTAATTATTAATCCTATGATTTCAATAAAACGTATTACTTTTGATGTAAGGTTGACATCATTAGGTAAAGTGTCTCTCAAAGCTCTCATGCCATGTTTTAATAACTCTTCTAAAGATGCATCCTTAAAAGCTTCTAAATTTCTTTCTAGATATGTACGTGCACTTTGTGATCTTGATCCAATAGCCATAGCTTTACAATCTGTATAGTTTGCAGATGGACATGTTTGGTAAATATGAGGACCATTATCCTATAGCAATAAGCAAAACTCAATTATAATTAGAAAATAATGTATTAAATATTACATTAATTTTTTCTTACATCATATCCTGCTACGAGTAAGCCAACACCATAAGGGCGTTTATCATATCTTTGGGTACACAACTGCATTCTGTTACCTACTTTAGTCATTAATCTATTCACTGGGAGATCGTCACCATGAGCAAATTTGTGTGATGAACATTCTGATCTCATATATTTACTATATAAGTATGATATGAAAATTATTAGTTTCTTACACTTTAAATGTTGACATAATAAAAATATGTTATTGTGAAACGATTATTATAAATCAATTAAAACAAAATTTTACCTAAGAATACGTGCATCAGCCAATAAGCCAGAAAATGAAAAACCTATATGATCATCTACAGGAATAATTTTTTTTTGATAAGCTGATAGTTCATTTGGAGCACGCTTAAGAGCAACAATGGCAGCATGTGTTCTGTTCTTTAATGCAACAACAGCTGAACCTAATTTTACAGCTTCCATAGCATATTCCACTTGATGCAAGCGGCCTTGAGGACTCCATACTGTAACGTCACTATCATATTGGTTACGAAACTGAAAAAAAAAAAGGTAAAACATTAAAAATATAAAAAATAAAATGTTTAGACAATTGGAAATAGAACATTTAAAAAATACCTCATTAAAGCACTACTTCTAATTAATCAATAAAATATTGTGTACCAAAAAACAACTATATTATAATATTTAACCAGACACAAAAAATTGTTGAAAATCACTTTTTCAAAATTATAACTAAAAGTAAAAAGTATATGGCATTACTACTTTCCTATTGTAAGAGACTATGACTATAGTTATGACTAGGGCTGGGATTTTGATGCAAAAGCATCTTTTTTTCTGGTGTTTAGAAACGTTGTCCGTAAGTATAAAATATGTTTTGGATGATACTGATTATTTTAAAGCAATTTTTATTTTATTTTTTCGCATTTTCGGACAAAATTAACTTTAAATGCATTGTTATAACTAAAATTCAAGACTATAACGGAAATCGTAACTACCATAATTTTAATTACGTATATAAATCTTCATCTATTTCTTCTCTTTCACCTTTCTCCAAACTATTTGTGATCAATCACCGTTGTCCTAAACCTCCAATGGTCTCGATTTTCTACATCCCTATGTACTAACCATTAACTATCATATCATTCTCAATTGTATCTAATTACTTCTTTTTTGGTCTTCCTCTTCCTTTTTTCCTTCAAAATTTATTTTTACGACCACTATTGCAGCTTTTGTTTTCTTTCACCTCATCACATGGCCAAACCATCTCGGTCTATTTTCTCTTATATTATCCACTATCAACACTATATCAATACTACCTCTCACATATAGCATAGTTGACCTCACTACACTCCTGTACAATTTGCCTTTCAGCCTCATTGGAATTCTTTAATCACATAAAATGCTTGACGCTTCTCTCCATTTCATCCAACCGTACTTAATCCTATGTTTTACATTTGTACTAAAGCTTATAACCTGTTCTTTTGTATAAATCATCCTAAATATTTAAATTTCTTAATTTCACTTATTGTCATTGGTCAATTATGTTTATACATTGTATTTTAATAATAACTACATATTCAAATGTGTATTTTAGTTTTAGTTTTTTCAGTATATAATATTAATTAATCTATAGTTAATCAATTTTACTGAAATTATTAAACTCAAAGATTCAAAATATGTTAATAATAATTTATAATATTTTAGTATTTATTTGTTTTATTTATTATAGATAATATTAAATTGTGGTTCAATGACGATAGGAATGCAACTTTTTCCAAAAGAAGATAGTCTAAAGTAATAAGAAAGAACCATGCCTATCAATCATACATTTATAATTCAAATTATTAATCATTGGCTCCATATAACCATTGTTGGCTAACATGAAAATTGTTCATTTATAGGTCCAAATATACTTATACTAATCGAATAATGAAAATACAACGGTAACATGGATAGGGACCAATATGAAACAGAATACTGAATAATTAGAATATTTTGGTTGAAACAATGTTATTTGAACGTAGATGGTATTGGTTACGAAGGTTACGAATTAATACGTCGACATTACACCGTTGTAATAGAACATTAAGCGTAACTCACCATGTTTCTCTTTTGGTTTTCACGTACGTAACAGAAAACGATTGGTAGTCCAGAAAAACAAAACAAATAGAAAACAAAAACAACGTAAAGACAGTGAAATAAAAATAATGATTAGCAAGATCTGTGCGCCGTTTCGTATCTGGATAGATTTCAGTGACTTGTTATTTTGCTTGAATTGAACCAGACCGGGACCGCTCTTTGAGGTTATCACTATCTAGTGCTGCCAACCTGACCACATCTAACTGCACAAAACACTGATATTCGATAAGACGATGCTTCCCATCAATTGATGCACGGCTACATTGTAATTTTTTGTAGCATATTATGCATAAACTCTGAACTATACAAACATATTTACTAGTGATTTATACCCACCGTTGTTGATATTACTATAATTATTATAATAAAATTCATATTTTTTACCTCTGTTTATGCTCCTCTGTCGATAATAATAATTGTTACTATTGTTGTTTGCATTCGAATTTGTCGTTCGATAGTGTTGTGCACCTTAACTAACGTTTCTCGAACGTTACAGACTTAATCTCAACATTTTTTCCTTTTTTTTCCTTGGATAACTGTTTGTATTTAGTGCATAAACAAACACTCACTTATACTCATTTACCTCACACACGATGGAAAACGTTGAAAAGTATATTCCGGTGTGCGAGTGCGAAGGTGAAGATTTCATGGAAATACCACTAGAAAGCGATTGGTACTTTGTCAACAGCCACTCTGAGTGCATATTTTCCTGGAGTGACAGGTCTCAAATTCCGCCTTGATTCTTATTCGCCATACAGAGCACTCAGGTTATACGACGGTAAATTTCATGCGCCCGAAGGTAGCTGGGCTGGTCACAAATTCTACTGTGTTTCATCCCAAAGGTGTGTAACTTTATGATTTTTGTTATTCTTCCACTGTAGAGAAATCTTTATTTTTTTAGGTGACAAAAGGAAACTTGATGAAATAGATACCAAACCATCCAAAGGTTATAATAGTATGACGTGTACAGATTTGATTGTTTTGGGCCTACCTTACCAATTGACAGAAACTCAAATGAGAGAATATTTTGTACAGTTTGGAAAACTAGTCATGGTTCAGGTACTTAATCCCATAATTTTATATTGAAAAATTCATTGATTAGTTTGGTTGTTTAGATTAAGCGAGATGCATCTGGAAATTCAAAAGGATTTGGTTTTATTCGTTATGAAGATTATAGTTCTCAAGCAAAAGCTCTTGGACAACGACATTATGTTAATAATCGATGGGTCGAAGTCAAAATACCTGCTTCTAAAGTAATATTATTTTGTACATTTATTGATTCTATAT
This sequence comes from Sipha maydis, assembly GCA_034509805.1. Lineage (NCBI taxonomy): Eukaryota > Metazoa > Arthropoda > Insecta > Hemiptera > Aphididae > Sipha > Sipha maydis. The sequence continues at coordinate 34,040 of JASXSY010001138.1, forward strand.
AATTAATTTTTTGGGTATTAACCATTATTTTTTATGTTCAGCACATTTTTATACCAAACCTAACATTATAGTAATATTTTATTTACTTGCAAAAGCAATAGTAATTTGAAGTTTATTAATGTATTATATGTGCTGATTTTTTTTAAAAATAACCATACTTTAATATTTCATATACCTTATTATAGTACTAGGGGTGTAAATATATCTGAGCGGGATAAGAAGGCTATGTCTAAAAGCACTATCACTGGTTCAAATCTGGCATCCAATGATTTCATATACTAGGCAGGATGAATATGGGAGAAGGAACTGCTATCTCTTCTTCAATTAACTGGTTAGGTTGATTATTATCAAAAATAAAATATTTATATAAGAATTGCTGGTTCACTGATATTTTGTAACATAAATAAATAAAATTAAAGTTCATGTAAAATAATAAGGTTCAACTTTTTTCCAATTTTAAATCAAAATTTTATTTTTGCACCAGAAATGATGGTTAATAAAACAGTTAGGTAATAATATTATATTATCATAAATTATTTTCTGGGTTCAGTTAACTTCAATAACTTCAGTTAAATTCAATAACTATCTTTTAGAAATTGTATAGTTTTCACTAACTTAAAAAAAAGTACTTCATGTCCATTTATTTTTTCTATAACTACTTATATAAGTATTGTATTCTTAAAGTTTATTTTTAGAACACATTTTTATCCTTAAATAAAACTAGTAGATTATAATTTTTTTGATAATTTATTATTTCAATATTGTATTGGTTTAAATTATTTTCTTTAAATTAAAAGTTTATTTTTATGTTTAATTAGGAAGGATACTATTCTAAAGTACCTCACAAGATATTTGTTGGTCGTCTCACAGAAGAAATTAGTGAACCGGATTTAAGTACTTATTTCTCTCAGTATGGTGAAATAACCGATGTGTTTATACCAAAACCATTTAGAGCATTTGGTTTTATAACTTTTAATGATGCTTCAGTAGCACAAAGTCTTTGTGATGAAGATCATATTGTTAAAGGTGTATCGCTTCATATATCTGAAGCTAATCCTAAATCTGACCAAAGCAGGGTATATTGAAAATAAATTTTTTTTTAAATTTGTACTCGACTGATAACATATATGTACAGGATAAACAAGTTAATAGTCAACAACAATATATGAGTAATGTTCTGACCAATGGAATGCTGGCTGCTGCACTTAACCAAGTTGCATATCAAACGCAACCAATCTCTTACCAAACCCATCGTGCGTATGGGAAAGTACAAGACTGGAAACGTCGGGGTAATTAATGTAATCTGCTAATTTTAGACTAAATTAATATGAATTGTGATGGTTAATTATTGACCTAAGGTGTGATTCTTTCCTTTCCATCCTATCCTTTCCATTATCCTAGTCATATTTGTTAACTGGTTCTCATTATTCAAAACAGTTTTGAAAATTACTTTTCAATTATTTAATTACTTAATCACATTACAATTCATTTAGTATTATGTTTTGAAACAAATAAATTGTAACTTTTGACTTATATTTTGTGAGTGTTAATTATACGTACTGTGTGTTTTGGTTTTTTTTTTTTTCATTTCTCCATTGAGTGTCATCATTTATAGATAATTATATAGATAATTACATTAGTTTAGTTTTCTACCAAAATATTCGATACTACTTTGATGCAATGTGAGAATTTTCTAGCAGTTTACGACATGTGAGCGAGAGCGTGTGGTATTTATATGATGATTGATGGATGTATCAGCCTAGACATCAGTATTAAAAGGTGAGAATCCCACATTCCTGTGTGTTTTCCTTACTTCCAAGTAAATTAAAATTATTTATTTAATTATTATCATTAAAAAAAAAAAATCTTTTTAATATAAGTATTTACATATACATGGCAAATTAAAAAAGATTAGTCAAAATAATTGAAGTATATTGATAACACTTATCTTGTAAATATATTTTACAACTTGAATTTGTTAATAGAAAAATAGATTCATCTCAAGATTTCATTCATATTAAATACCATATATAATACAATATTTTGTCATAATCAAAATAATTATAACAAGCATTTTTTAAATTTATTTTATTAGTAAGACATTTCATTTTAACAATTAAAATAGCATAATATTGTATATTAGTAATTAATGATATAAAAAACTCATTAGATTTTTAGAATAGTGAAGATTTGACTGAAAACATAAGGACTATGAGAAACTTAAAAATTTAAGATCTTTATCCAAGTTTTATAAAAATTGTATAGTTCAATGCATTGTAGTGTGTTACAATAAATATGTAAACATTTTTTTTTTCATATATCTTTGAAATGCCATGTATATATTTAAATGAAACATTTTAATTTTCTACTTTGGTTTACTATTTTAAATTTATTAGGTAATATAAGATGTATTAAAAATGTTTTTTTTAATTTGCTAAAAAACTTAATTTTTTTTTTCAAAAAAAATAAAAAGACCGGCTTATCATATAAAAAATTATATCATACATATAACTTCCCTTGGCTTGTTCACAGGTTGTAATGCGGTTGTGAAAATTAGCAACAACTGCCTAATTATTCTCCCTAGCAACTTCTTCAATCACATATTAAATTTATTTTAAATTGTGTATGGTTTTGAATTACTAAAACCAGCTGATCACTAAAAAAATAAAATATTTTCCCAATCAATAATTGAAAAAATAAATTCAATTTATAATTGCAGATCTCACTGTAGAGAACTGTTTGGTAGTTTTTGCTAATTTCTTCGATTGCATTATAGCCTGTCAACAAGTCTGAGGGTTTTTTCACAAACTTTGTAAATATTTTTATTTTTCATACATAAACTAAAAGTAATACTGAAACAATTATTACTATAACTATAATTTATTTATTTAAAAATAAAGATTTTTATTAGTTCATTTTGAAAAAGAAATTATTTTTTGATTGCTTTTTAGTATCTAAATTATTGTATGTTATACTTAACATATAATTACATGGATCAAAAACCTTAATTATTTATCAAATTTATTTTTAATTTACTGTATTTTTTTGTGTTTGTTTTCATTTTTAATATTAATTTTTATTTCATTTTATTTTACAGATCATACAAATTCTGAAACCTTGAGTGCGATTTCTTTATTAACTTAGGTTATATAATAGTTACTATGAAATCCTATTATGTAAAATCAAAGTAAATGCTAAATATTATATTGGTTTTACAATTGTACCTCTGTTTTCTGTATTCTGTAATATAATATTTACTTTAATGTACCTCTGTTTTCTGTATTCTGTAATATAATATTTACTTTAAATAAATATATATATATATATAATAAATTAATGTATGTGAAATAATTATTTAAAATAAAAATATAAAATATGAATAGTATTACAAAGCACTATTTCACATATTTCTTATTGACAAAATAAAAATTATAGATGAAAAAATACAAATTAGATTGAAGTATAATAAAAACATATATGACAACAGGTATTAAAAAAAACACTTGAAATGCTATTACATAGCATTTAACTTTTTAAAATTATTGAATGATTTGTTAAAAAAATATATTTTTATAATATTTATGCAGTTGAAAAATATAACATTTTATTTAATAACTAATGACAAGTTTAATATATCATTATTTAGAATATTTCATGTAGAATATTTAACTTTGTTTATAGTTATAACATGCATTTCTTACATATACAGGGTTATGTCTAATGGGATATAGGAATTGGGTGTTCAAATCCCCTAAAATTTTAACAAAATTAGAAAAAAAATTGTTGCTTTGTATTTTTCTACAACTTAAGTTTAATATCAAACATTTACAAGAATAATTTATATAATCCATTGAGAAATTATCTAGTTATATAAAATTAATTATTATCTTATGAAATAAATACATTTGAAATATGTGGTAATAAAAATATTGAACCCCTTCCCTTCCTGCCGAAAAATTCCTTGGTACAACAGATGTATACATAAAGAATTACACTTTAATTTGTTACCACTTTAAGTCTGACATACATGTATTATAAATATAGTCCATGATTTTTTGGATTTTGTTTTAAATCCTATTTTTAATGAATAGTAACTAAGTACAATTTAATATTGATTCATTATGCCATCAACGTAACTAATTATTGAACATATATGTATAGAATAATTCATGGTCAATACTATAAAATATTTAGTATTATAATTGATTTACGTTGATATTATTTGTGTATATCGTGTGTTCTCAAGAATCCATAAACTGTTATCATAAAGTGTATATCTTGCATACCTAACTATCTATGATCTTAAATTATGTATGTATAATTAATATGGTTAAACAAAATTATTTTTATAATCTATAGCGGTCGGTTTACATTGGTAAATACATTTTTTAAAAGTTTAATATTACACTTGAACAGAACGACTTAAAAGAAGTTTGGAAATTATAATTCTCATTTAAATAAAGTGTAATTATATAAAGTTATTCATAACAAAGTTTTTTAGTTGAAGGTTTTTGATAGGTACCCTTAACTAGGGTTGCCAGATTTTAAAATCACCAAACCTGGACATAATATAATTAAATAATCATTATTATTTTAAAAAATTATAAAACCAATACATTTTTTTTTTTTTTTTTTCATAAACTACATTCATTTAATTTACATTTATAAGTTATAAGCTAATTTTGATACTTTTCTGTAGAATAGATTTTTTCAATACAGCTTTATTATTTTTAATTTTTTCATAAAATTCATTACAAGGTTGACCAAAATTCATTTTACATATCATTAGACCTCGTTCAGTATTTTCATTCATCCTTCCTTCTCCTTTCGTCTAATTAAGCGTTATGCATAAGCAAAAAAATTCTTTCTTCTGTAGCAGAAGTTTCTGGCATATAAAAGATATACTGCAAAATTAATTTTAGATTTGGAGTTAATATATCCTTTTCTTTGAAATGACAGAATAGCTGCACCCATTTTTTTTCACTTTTAATTTTTTTCTTAGTTTTTATTTTTTCCTCTTTTCATACTTAACTTTAATAACCAAAACTCTTTTGCTAATACTACATCAAAAAGCTGATCTTAGTTTACAATTTCAGTTTTTAGTTTCAAGTTTATAGTTTCTGAAGCTTTTAAAAAATTATCCCATATAATTATTTAATCATTTAATGATGTAATGATATTAAATACAATATTATTCCATATTTCGTTATTGAATAATACAATATTAAAGTTATTTTCGCTCGGCTTCCATTAACCAGGACAAAATTAATGACCGGACGGGACTCATATTTTGCAAATGTAGGTACATTCAGAACCGGGTTGCTCTGATTGGTCCAATTTGAATTGCCGCTATTATTATTATTATTATCATTATTTTAATTAAGTATCTAATAATAATAATAATACAGTATTCATGAAGATACTCGTATATACTGTTATACTGACAGTACTCATATTTTATACACCCATATTTTAATTATTTAATGATAAGAACGTTATAGGAATACGGCTTCAATGACAACGATTATTAGCCTAGTATTATTTACGAACTAAAGTAACTTATATAATAATTGAATAATATAAAAAAAGAAATCCAATTGGAAAATAGTTTTAATTAATTATATTGTAATTCGCTTTTCAATATATACTATTATAATATATTATATGTTATAATATAATATGGTTAAATGGTTAATTATATTGTTAATTTTCTTTTATAATATTATAAATTTATTATTAATAACTTTTAATTTTCAAATTACAGTATAAGAAAAAAAGCAAAACGTTATAATTTATTAATTTTGAAGATAAACGTAATCTAAATACATCTTTATAGGTAAATTGTTCAGTTTTATTTAGTGTATTTATATTTATTTAGTTTTTCTAACTAGGTAATTGGATTTATTTTTTTATATTATTCAATTATTATATAAGTTACTTTATTTCGTAAATAATACTAGGCTAATAATCGTTGTTATGAAACCGTATTCCTGTAACGTTCTATAACGTAAATTATTGATATGTAGTAAAATAATAATAATATCAATAATGATAACGGCAATTCAAGTTGGACCAATCAGAGCCACCCGGTTCTGAGTGTACCTACATTTGCAAAATACGCGGACGGGATATCGGGACATGCTGTTAAAACTGGGACTGCCACGGTCAAACCGGGATGATTGGCAAGCCTACCTTTAACAATACTTATTCATAAAATACTCAACTAGAGTGTGGGCTTAAACATTTTCTAAATTTCTAATCATATAAACATTTTTAATTATACTACTATGGTCATACGTTTAACGTCGACAATTAACGTAACCATGATACTTCAGAAAATAAATTAATTTATTCATTATAAAACTCAACATACCCTGAGTAAGATTCAATTTTGGAAAAGATAATAGACATTTACAATGATGCATTGGAAATTGTGTTTTTTTTTTTTTATTATTAACTCTACATTAAATTAAAGGTGGTTATAATAGTAATGGCATGATGCACTTGTGAATTAGGTAATACGATTGAGTAATTTGAGATAATTAACAATAATTAAGCATAAATTATGAGCATTTATTTATTTATATAGGTACACTTATATATTGTTTATTTATACATTAATTTACGAGTATTAATCGTTTAATAATTCTTATTTCATTATTTTTTAACAATTATTGTTGAGAGGAAAAATGAACGGAACAAAATACTTTGGCCTAATGACGTATACTTAGTCAATGCATACTGTATAAATATGTATTAATGTGGTATATATATTAATATGGTGGCGCAACCATGATTTATTTCAGGGGTTATAACTACATACGAAAAAAAATAAACATGGTAGGTGTTTGAAGGTAAAGAAAAGTGTGGTAAGGTTGAGTTAAGTACTTATTTGGGGATTTCACAACCACCAAACCTCCCTAGTTACGTCACTGTATTTATATACATATATACATTTAGTGGATGCAGGTTTCCGTTAACGCGTCTGTAATTTTCTGCGGTTTATTATAATTTTTTTTTCTTGCAGTATTTTCAACCCAACCCTTTCGTCCGGTCTACTTATCTAACTCTAATATTTCAGGTCTTTTTTTCGCGTTTCTATTATTGTAAGCACCCCGTACACTCTGTATACATTTTGATTTTGTCCAAGATGTTTGTTGGAGTATAAATTGTTGTTTGAAAGCATTAAGGGTGACACTGACGGCCAAGACCACTAACACCGACTGAATGCAGCGGAGACGATGGACTCTAAACAAAGACATTCGGACGTGGTCGAGTTCCTCCAATGGACAATGCTAAGCGGTGATTGCAGGTGATTCGCCACCGTAATGCTTTACTCTATTCCTTTATGCTGCCGCAGCGGTTGAGAGAACACGACTCGCGAGACCATTGGCAGCACTGTCATTTGAATTGAGCGCATGCGCACGATGATCCATCCCGATAATTTATTTCCAATAAGCCGCATCGCCGTGCTGCTTGATACATTACAGTTTCTATTATTATTATTATTATTATTGTTATAAAGTATACCTCTCGTAATTTTTTTTATATATAAATTGTTTTTTTTTACTATTTGGGAGACGATAAGTTTCGTCGCTACGCTTAAAAGCACTTCTCCGTAGAGGTATATCTCGTTGGAACGGTTCAACACACCACTTAGGAAACAAGAAATCAATTTTAATGTCAGAACTACAGTCGGTGCTATTATTAAAAAAACAACTGACTGGTAAGTATTTGTTGTCCGTGTTCCGTGTGTTTTCACGTACGGAAAATTCCATCGCATTTATGAGACAAACCGACATCGACGGTGACCCGACAATATTTTCACGTGTCTGATTCTGGTCAAAGTACCATGTGTCCTAATTATTTGGTCGTCTTATTGTTTTCGTGATATGAATTTAATTTGTCACATCCCGTTCATAAATTTTACATCATTCCATATTTATCGTACGCGAATAAACAACCCTTTAAATTGGTCAACCTTGATCAAAGTTAACAATGCGACTATAAATATTAATTATGAATTCTTTTGTTTAGAATTGCACAAGAACCCAGTAGAGGGGTTCTCTGCTGGTCTCATAGATGATAATGACATTTACAAATGGGAAGTTCTCATCATTGGACCTCCAGACACCTTATAGTAAGCATTGGCTCTTGTACATATGTTAATAATGATATACCCTGTATCGTTGAATGTTTTACCGATAATCGTCTTTGACTTCAACATGTTCTTTAAACTATTTTTAATAATGTTATTTCAATATAATTATTATTTTATCCTAATAAAAAATTACTGTCAATACAAAACAAAACCTTTTCTTAACATTCCTCATATTCTAGTTACGTTAATTAATTATAATGTCTATAAAAAAAAAGTTCAAGTTGTAATATTTATTTGTAGAGTAATTTCAATATTTTCCACCTTAATTTATAATAGATATTTAATTAATACGTTTACATAACCATCAAAACATCCAAAAATAAAAAAAAGGGAAGATTATTTTTATTATAATTGTTATCAATATATATATTGATATGATTTACAAAGGCATTTAATTTAAACTTATTTAACTTAATTTCTTATCTTTATAAATGGCTGTCAAGCATCTCTAAAAATTCAGAAAACAATTAATTAATAATTTAATGAGTTTTTCATTTCAAAGTATTTTTTTCTGTTATTTCCTGATAACCAAATTGTTGGATATTAATATTTATTTATGATATGTGTATATACTTTATATTTTCATTATATATAGAAAAAAATTAAACAATCATTGAAATTTTAAAAATAGGCAAATTAATTATAATCAATTACCATATTTTATATATTAATCAAATTATTTTTATAGTGAAGGAGGGTTTTTCAAGGCTCATCTTAATTTTCCTAAAGAGTATCCATTAAGGCCGCCAAAAATGAAATTTGTAACTGAAATTTGGCATCCCAATAGTAAGTATTTTAATTTTAAGTTGTTATGTATTTCAGACTTTTAAAAGAAAAATGTAAAAACTTGTTATAATAAAATAAATTACTATAATTTATAATATTAATTATTTAATTTATTTGAAATTAATATAATATGAGCTAAAAACAATGAAATATTTGTTTACATGATATGCACTAAAAAACCAAAAATATGAGTTATTCCCAATAACAAATTCACAAAGTTATTACTTAACATTTATATGTAATTTAGAAAAACGTAAATTGAGATAAAATTATAAAATAACTTATTTAGTTCTCTTTAATCAGCATGTTATATAACATGTTCTTATATTTTTAAGAGGTTTGTGATTTTAATTGTATGATTAAAATGCATCTATCCATTGCTGATGTTATATAAAAAATATTTTTACTTTTAAATTCTAAACTTGGATTTGATTGTAACCAAGGTTCAAGACATAATATATTAGTATAGGTTTTAGTTATTTTTTATACATTAATTAAGTATTATGTAAGATTTGTTGATATTTTTAAGCACTAATAATATATCCAATTTTAGGATTTGAAATTATAAATTTTTTTTTAATTTTTTTTTTTTGTATTTTACAATACCTAACAAACCCTTAATAACCTGAATATAGGTAGTAATAATTTACTTTATGGAAATGAGACTCAATTTTAGAAGGAGATTGAAGGGTCGGTATTGGAAATGTGCATAAAATGGATTATCGGTGAGTTGAGATAGTAGTTTAGGAAGAGAATGGTGTATGGAAAGAAACAGATGATTGTGCACAGCAGAAGAGGAGATTAAATGAAACATGTGATAATGATTCTGGAATGTCAATTTTAGAGGAAAGAAGATATAGAAATTAAATGTTAGCTGAGTAATGATGATCAGTGAGACTTTTTATGAAAGAAAGTTGTTGGATTAGTATGTAATATTATTACTAATCTATTACTGTTACTAATAAACTCATTTTATTAATTTGAAACATAAATAATGCATTTATAGCAATTTCATATGGAATAAATATTTCATCAAAAAATAAAATTAGAATTAATATGAAATGTATTAGTGTATTGTTAATAAATTTTCTATTTATTTTTAATTAATTGTATAAAACCTATCCATTATTATTGAATATTGTGTAGAGGTCTTAATATTTCATTAATAAAAAGTGGATTGTTTATTAATTGTTTAATTTAATTTTTATTTTTATAGTTGATAAAAGTGGTGATGTTTGCATATCTATACTTCATGAACCCGGTGATGATAAATGGGGTTATGAAAAAGCAAGTGAACGTTGGTTACCAGTACATACGGTCGAAACTATTTTAATATCAGTTATTTCAATGTTGGCTGATCCAAATGATGAAAGTCCAGCAAATGTAGATGCAGCAAAAGATTGGCGTGAAAATTATCCGGAATTCAAGCGCAAAGTTGCACGTTGTGTGCGTAAGAGCCAAGAGGATATGTAATAACAAATTTGCCAGTTGCTCTATACATATGTTACCATCGTATAAATCAATAATTGATGCCAGGGTAAACAATGTTTTTTTTATTATATTTTATGTACATTTTTATATTTATCTACATTTGTCATCAATATATAAAAATAATTTGAACAAGAAAAACAATGGATTTGATTATTACTTTACCAGTACTCTGCATTATTTATTCCTTATATGCATGAATAAAGATTACGGATAAAGTTAATCTTAAACACAAGAATCAATAAAATTCATATATACAAATTATTTTCCTGTAAATCAAAATATTGACAATAATACATTTATTGTTAATAATATTTATAATTTGTATTTTCCATTTTGATATGTTTGTGTGTATATATATATATATAGTAAACATATACATACATATTAATTATTTTAAGTACTTATTTTATCCATACCATTACAATATAAATAATATAAATTAGGTTTATTATTTTTGTAAATATGAAATTACATAATCATTATTCACTTAGAAATATGAAGGAAGTAGCTTTTATTTCCATTTTTTTATAATAATTATGACTAAATTGAAAATACATAAAAATTTATAAGTGTTGTTTTAAGGGATTTATTTTTATTAAGATTATATACAGTTTTCATAGTCTGTATTTTAATTTTATTTCAATTTGAAATATAATGAGTTGGAAATAAATATTTTTATGAATATTTGTATTAAATAAACTTAAGTATAATTTTAATTAATATATGTTTCAGGTAACAAAATGTAGAGCAACCAACAACATTTTATATAATGTGATTTATTAATGTAAGTTTTTTTTTTTCAAAACATCTAATAAAATATAATAAATTATCTTTTAAATACTTGTATCTTAAAGTTCTCCTAAAAATCGATAGTCATAAACAGTACTTAATTCGATAAAATATCAAATACGTTATAAATTTAAATTTAAATATTTACAAAATGTCTAGCTGTATTTGTAAATTATTAATTTCTTAATCGTCTGAACAATTGTGATTAAAATTCTAATAAAAAATGATATAGTATGCTCCTCTCAATGCTGTGTTCAACTTAATTTGTAATAAAAACATAATTATATGTTCAATATGTGAGAAGTATACTTTTAATAGATTCATGTTTTTCTTTATGGTATAGTTATAAGATAAAAAGAAAAAAATCTTAATAATATTGAAACTATTTCAGTTGAAATTTAATTAAAAATAGTTGCATTTATCATCAATTAAGATTTATTAATTTAAGATCTAATTTAATATTTGTTCTCTGATACAATTTTAAATCATACATTAACTAGTGTAAATACAAATTTAATATTATTGAAAATATTTGGAGAAAAAAAATTACTACATTTTATGTACGGTCATGGACTGATATTAATTTTTTTTTATTATATTGTGATAATATCTTCTCATGGAACTTCTTTTTTGATAATTTAAAGTAACGTCCCATTATATAAATTTGTATTATGTAAATAGTGCGTAACCTATGTTCCAATGTTCATCTATTATAAGAATTTATGCAAACGAATTTCATGTTTATTTTTTATTTTTTTAGATGTAGGTCCTCTTGGACATTCTAACAAATTATTTTTATTATTATTATTATTTTTATTATTTGTAATAATTACATTTTAGGATATTATAGATCAATTATTTTAACTAAAACTCATTAATTCTACATTATACTGCTATCCTAACATTAATCCTTATAAAAATGTCATCTATCTTCAATCTTATAATTTTGATTCTCATTAGTTTTAGTTTTTATTTTAAAATTTTTAAATACCTAACAATATTTTATGTTTTTAGTGATAAACACAGAGTTTATTTTATTCTCAATATAATTATTTAATAACCGTAACAAGTATTTATATACATTTTCAACTAATAAGCAACTTAGATAATATTTAAATTATAATTTTTACATGAACATAGTAAGTTGATTTGTTCTGCTAATAATGTCAACATTAAAAGATTTATATAAAATTTCCATATCTACTATTCAAATGTTAGAAAATTAATAATATATTAATATTATATAATACTATATTCTGTATTAATTGTAATTCATAATGTCATTATACCTAATTCATTTTATAGCAAAGAAAATAAGATAAATTTATAGACTTCAAATTATACCTGAAACTAGTTTTATATTAAATATTATACTATGATAAAAATAATTCAATCACTTTCAAGAAAATAATTTTGATATTATACAATTTTTAAGCAATTATATATATTATTAATTGTGGATTCAATCTACTGTACATTTCTTAATTATTTGACAATTCTATACTAATTTTTTTTAGACTATTATATTTTCATTAAGGTTCTAAGCCAAAATTTACTTTTATGCTTAGTTAGTAGTATGCTACAATTATATATTCATCTGAATATAAATATTTTTATGATTTAGACAGTGGTGATAGGAAAAGGTTGTAAATATTAATAAAAACAATAAAACCTGTGTTACTAATAACATTTAATACATTTAAATTTAAATGCCTTCAAAGCTTATGGAATTTGAACTCGGATGGAAGATACATCCTATAAATGACCAAATACGCTCTGTAATTATAAACTATGGATTTATTCGTGACTTGACACATGAAAAAATAAATAAATATCAAAATTACTACAGCTACAAACAACTTTTAGTGGTACCGGACTATCTGAGTATTTTTTGCTATAGTGGATACTACATATTTTTGTTAAATATTACCCTATTTTGAAAAATTTTCGACGTTATCGCAGTTAAATCTGTTTAAAAATATACAGTTGTATGCCACGACTTTTTAGTCAACACTATTTATTAGATTTTATTATATTAGATCATGATATTAAACAACTGTACTATGTAAATATACATATTATATACTATAGCATACAATTGGCATAGTGAAGAGATTTTTAAAAGGCCATGGCCTCTCAATTTTTGTCACTAGATGGATGGGTGGCTTTAGCAGATCTGTATCACAAACATAATAGTAACTACAATATACAAAAATTAAAATAATAAATGCTAATTATTCAAGTAGATAAGTACATTCAAATCGGGTGTACAATACTTGATCAGTAGGTACAATGGTTATTTAAGTGATTGAACTCCCCTTCCTCTAACGCTGACCCAGGTCCATGAGCGTAGTATGCATGGGGCCATGAAGGCTATAGTCTTTAGAGAAACTTTTGTAGTCCCCTCGCGGTGCTTACTTCCATTTAAAATATTTTATCTGAAATTATAGTTTCAAATGTTTTTATATATTTTTAATATTAATACAGACATTTAAGTTTGATTTAATAATTCAATTTTGATAGTTTTATCTTTTTTGTATTATAAAATAAAATTCAGATTAAAAACAAGTTGATTATTAATTGTTTTTTTTTTTTTTTTTTTTTTTTAAAATATTCTCTTTCCCTTAAATTAAAATTAAATATAAAGAGTTTTTGGAATACATTTCTCTAGTTCTGTATAGGTAAGCCCACTGATAATTATACCAAACTACGCTCATATGGATATCTCAAATTTTATTGGTTTCATAGTTATAGAAAGTTTAATATACCACTGATAGTATATGCCATGTGATCGTTACTGAATATTATCGTGTTCGGGCGGCTCTAATGCTAATTACATTTCGATATATATATATGAAGTTGTTAGTCATTAACGTCTACTCGTTTCGCTCAAGAATTAAAATTTTTGGTTCGGCCATTGTGCATTGATGTTTAATTAAAAATACCAGAAATTACTCCCAAATAAAGATACCTAGTAATGAGGTACTTGCGAAAATATCCAGATGAAATGTTTCAAGCGGAAAGTATATAATTTAATGTATAGTTTAATAATAAGTATCCAACGTATAATTTAAATGTATTATGTCACCTATAGCCTATAGTTATAATTAAGAAATTAATTTTTTTTTTAATTACATAGGTATTTGGATAAATATAAATACATGTATATGTAATTATTTTTTAATTTTAAAAACAAATAAATTCGCAACCTAATTATTATTTTCCTTGTACTTGCTATCGTGGCTTATAATTTGAAATACTCAATCATCCTATACATATAATTCAATATCGCTACTAATTTCGCTCGGCCTAAACACATTGAGTTTTATATATAGGTAATAAAAGATGTACCTACTTCGAAATAATCGAGCATATTTTTTTAGAATTGTGAACAAATATGAGGAAAACATTGATGTATAACAATTTCATTTGACTTAAATTTGTTGCATTTATACTTTTGATATATTTACTCTATAGCTATATAAAAGAGTTTTGTTTGATAAAATTATATCTATAGAAATATATCTTAATGCCAATTGTAATGATAATATGGCTTAATAATAATTTACGTTTGATATAGTTAAACATTTTATGCTATTTCGATCTTTAAAAATCCTTTCTTAGCGTGCCTGTACTTAAGAGTAATGAGTATAATACATTCTCTGAACATTTCGGTTCGGTAGTTTTGGCTGTCCGTTAGTCTCCAGTTAAGATACGTTCCAATTATGTGTACATATAGACGTATAAATTAATACGGTAAGTACTTGAATATCTTTAGTTTAAAACAAAGGCGATTTAGAAAAAAATAATGTGTTTTAACCAGTGGCGGCTAATGGTAGTCTCACGTAGAGCTGTAATCAAATTTCCATAACTTTGGTAGGGAGTCTTCTTAAAAATGAAAAAAAAAAATGTTCGTGTTTATTTATCTCAACTAAAAGATGTATTCAATCTGTTATACCAATCTCACACCATAAAAGATCACCTTCAAAACCAACACAAGAACAATATGCGACGGTAGTTTCACACCTTCATAATCATTTGTGCTTTTGGAATAGAGCTCAGTATTAAAACGATGACTATAATCTTCATTTCCCATTTTTTACTTCTGAGCTAAGATAAATAATTCAGGTAAAGGCCTTCCTAACGATTTAATTTTAATATCTGTTCAAGTGACACCGACGAACATTTTTATTTAATATTTCTAGAATATTCGTTGTACAATGAAATAAGATATATTTCTATGTACAACTCATATGAACAGCAAGTCGACAATATCGTAATTTCGAAAGCTAAAGAGTAAATTAAAGAATAAGATATTATTACGACATGACATGATTCATACGATATTATTGTCTTTATCGAATACACAACAACGATTATTCAGGATTTCATCAACGTCAAACTCGCTGCGTCCGGACTACCCCTAGCGTAGGTCGCCCGCGAAAATGCGCGACGATAATTATTATCGCTTGCCAGAAACTAACGACCTGGCCGCCGCGCAGCTTTTGACAACCGTTTATGCTTTAAAAACGGGTTTCGTGTGTGCTCCGCGAGTCTGCCGCACCAAACGCGATGACGCCCGACGCGCGTTCATTGGCCGATCTCGGTATTTCAGATTGTTAATAATATTTTAGTCTGTTATTAAATTAATCGCATCGGGAAACGGTAAGAATTATGAACGGCAACGAATGTGTTTTAAATATGTTTCACGTTGAATTCCTTTACGTGTTCAGAAAAATAATAGGCACCAACTTTTAATAGCACTGAAATTGTGACTTTAAATCAATTGTTGGTACGCAACATGTAAGGAACCACCGTACGTTTACGCAGGGGGCGCGATCGCACCGAGTCGCCACTGGTTGTAACCGTGCAATATGGTCCAGGCATGATCACCGGACCGAAAATCGATGAACGTTTGTACAACGCATCAAATCGACTCAACTCGAATCCGATTTGTTTTCCCGGAGCGGACGAGACGTACACACGCAACACGTTGCGTTTCGCTCGATACGGTTTCGTGTATTCGATAAAACGTACAATAAGCTGTGTTGCGTGTGTTATTCATTACGAAAGTTATACAAATGTCTGCTGCAATGACTCCAAAACGGGTACATGCAACATTTGAACATTACGCAACTCTCGTAGTTTTCATTATACAGTGATTTTATTTACAAAAATATTTATATTTCATTAATTTATTAAAATACACTTATACCTTACTGATATTAATAAATATTCGAATGCAATAATAGTTCGATAAAAAAAAGACATTGTGGGTAGGTACGATATAAAAAAAAAAAAAAAAATCTCATCGATCATTCAATGAGTAAATCACAGTGAGGATCTCGCACCTAATCATAAATTGTTCTTGCAGATTTTTCTGTATCGCGTATGATTGTTTTTTTTTTCTTTCTGTAACCATATTTTGGCTTCAATATAAAATAACTTAAATTCGTAGTTTTTTTTCACCCGACCCATAGATATCGTTACGTTGGTTTTCTGCTTGCGATGAGCATAACTGTTCGAATAGCCGCATCAGTCGATTTCCAACGATTTGAACGACGTCGAAACGGACTTCTTACTCTTTTTCGGCCTCTTCGATTCGTCGACTTTGTACTGATAGTCTTGTTCAAACACCGGTTTCATTAATTTCATCCATTCGACGAAATGAGCTGCAAAATCAAAACAAAAAAAAATCAAAATCGAATCACATACTACTCTATTACACGCTTATGGCCGGTCCGAGGAGTCGAGCATGACTATAAGATCTAAATATCACGTACAATAA
This sequence comes from Sipha maydis, assembly GCA_034509805.1. Classification (NCBI taxonomy): domain Eukaryota; kingdom Metazoa; phylum Arthropoda; class Insecta; order Hemiptera; family Aphididae; genus Sipha; species Sipha maydis. The sequence goes on from JASXSY010001138.1 coordinate 51,055, forward strand.
TATTGTCAATATTTTCTGTTGTTACCGCGACAGTGCATTACACTTATTCGATTATTATCAAAAATTCGAAATTATTGTTTCACCAAAAGTATTTGGACACCGTGACGTCTGTACGCAGCATGCGTAACACCAAAATTAACACGAATTAACACTCAGCCTTTACGCGTGTACCGTTCGATGCGATAGAAATGTCAAAAATCTGTTTGAATTTGACTAGAAATCGTTTGGTAATTTAATTTTTCCGCCAGATGAGCAATTTTGAAATTTACAATTCGTCCAATCGATTTCGGAGTGATGATCCAACGGGATCGATTCAGAAATGCGGTCTCACGACAAAACTATTGAACTGCGTAGAAGATTGACGTCGTATACTACTAACACGCTACTACCAATATCGTGTTTGTGGGGTTTCTTATCGAATTCTCACGGTGAACCATATAATTATTATTTACTCGACGCAACCATGCAGCCTAATATCTTAGACCTCATCGATATAAATTATTCAAGATTGTCTAACGGATATGTTAATGTGCGAATGAAATTCTATATAAATTGAGCCGAACACCTGGGTAGGGCCACGATTTGAGCATTGTTAATTCGTTTTCATCACTAATATTTATCAGAAATCCCAACCATCATGAAATATGCGATTGAATGCTTAAATAAATAAAATGATGAAATAAAATATTTCTAAAGGACAAAATATTATATCTATAGGTACATTTGTTTTTTCGTATTCATAACGAGGCGAATAACACCTACTCGTCATTAATAACGATTTTTGTCTTCTAAAGTAGTTCGATTGCCAAATATATCAAAACTATTTATTGTTATAGATGTGCGAACGTTTTTGGTGTACAGCCTTGATCACGGTATTGCAGTATTAGGTAAAACAATAAAAAAGGTGTATAGATAATATATTAACTAGAGGAGAAAATTTATCATGAGGTTTATGTCTGGTCTCGTTACCAGCGCTGAAGGATAAAAGTGATGGAATATTACGGATGGATATTGAAGCCTCTAAGTATAAGTTACAATAACTAAATGCATCGTGCTGAGAAAACGTTGAGAATCGCACACTGAATCCGTTGTTGATCCTGTGCACGGACATTTATGTCTTTAATGTTCTCCTCGCCGTGAAGAAAAATATTGGTGAACCATCAAGGTTATGCAGTTATCCAAGCAGTGGCGTAGCTAGGAAATGACCCCAGTGCAACGAATAAACTTGGCCCCCTATTATCTTTTTATGAAAAATCGAAATATTTATGTCATATTGTTCTTACAAATGCAAATATTTACTATGAAACGATAAACGAAAATAATTAACGAATAATTAACAATTATACAAAATAAAAATGAAATCCGTTTTAATACTAAAAAAAACATTGCATATCGCGTGAATTATTATTATATTTAAATAATCGATCGTAACTAGAATTACCACGTATAATTTAGGAATTCAATTTATCAACATTTTCAATGACTTTAAGGAACTATAGTCTCAGAATCGTTCAAAGACTACAAGGTCCTCTGTGCTCCGGTGCTCAGCTACATAATTATTGAGACTAATATAAATCTTATAAACGGTTCTAAGGTGAGAGTCAAGGGGCAACGCGTTCGGCCTGCTATATTCGTGGAGACCGTCGTCGACCAATCTCAGTGGACGATGATATTATCATAACTTACCGGCCGCTGACCGAGTTCTCGGATGATAACTTTGAACCGTAGTTATAATAGCAATAAAAAGTTATCAGCGATCGTTAGACAGACTTTCATTGCGTTCGTCCGCTATCATATTTTATATTTCATTAATGAGTCTAATAAAATTATTGTAAGTCCAAACATAATTCGAAATACTTCTACACAATTTATCTCCAACATCATCATCATCATCATCATCATCACCATGGTCTTCGTCTACAAAAACTCTAATCACTATGCCTTTCTCTCCAAGGATATTTCATTTTATCAGATGTTTGGCACTCCACTGGCTCTACCTATCGCAATATCATCTAAAGCCAATGCAACACACAGCCCATCTACATGGAATCTTCTCCGAGTCATTTTCTAGGGAGTACCGTAACAGCACACGAGTTGGCACCATTTTATAAAATTGCAACGTAACTCTGCAATACACATTTTTTTTTTTTTTTCTGGAACCGTAACTTCTCAAAAGATATTTTTAAAATGATATTAATATGAAAGAAAAAAATTGTGCGTCATACAATTATAATTAATATAAATATTTTACTTATTCATATCTGTCTATTGTGTTTTTATTATAAAATTGTATTTTTTTTACTTATGAATTCAAAATTATTTTTTGGTTCACACCTAATTATTCTTCATTGATTTTTATTAACAATCGAAATATGTATACTCGTGCAGCGAGGTTCTAGGTTCACATACAAAGCATAGTTCCATCCACAACAGTATCAAAGTTTGTACAAAATCCAGGTTAGACTCGGACTATAATTCCCTTTGGGACGAAGTCCCATCCCCACGAAAAGTGCCACATAGTGGCACTCGAATTTTCGAATAGAGCCGACCGGCGTAGCGAGCGAAATCCTATAATTAAAAAAATTGAAGTTTCGCATATAGGTTTATTGATAAATGCAAAGCTCCAATGTATCACATATTTCAAACAGTTTTATGTCATGCAGGTTTTTGGCGTTAAAAATATTTTTATAATGTGGAGCTATGGTGCGTTCATTTTTTATCGCACCTCCTTTTTATTTAAATAAAGATTACGAATGTTCTATTCTCAATAAAATATTACTTGATCTAAAAAATATTTTGATACACCTAACGACGGTGTAATTAATAATAATTTATTTTATATGTAACCTATAATCAGCAGATCGAATTCCACACATAATTCTCTAAACGGTCGAAATCATACATCATGTTTATCAGGTTCACTACTGTTAAAGATGTATAAGCCAAGTTATCAAATATGGGTCTCTAATATTATGCATCGTATCATAAAATGTCCATTGCCTTTATTTCGCATCGGTTTAAAAGTTGTCAAAAACAACAGTGATATTTATAAATCAGATTCGCTTTTTCACACAAAATTAAAAATTAGACTTGTCAAAGAAAAAAAATTCAACCCTCCACAACGCCATGATTACCAAGCTTACTTTCACACAAGTCATTTTTGCCGCCATTCCTCTCAATGTGTCAAATGTGGAGATAATTATTTCGCTTCGGAATGCAACAAATCACTGTCAGAACCCGTAAAGTTCGTAGACCACTCACAGCCTCATATAATGGATGCGCGGTGTGTAAAAAACTTATGGTAAACCACGGAAAATATCAATTAAACAAAATTCATTTCATTCCACTCTCCCAATTTCACCATACCGCCTACAAGTTATGTCACTCCCAACTCAAACCAGAAACAACAACAATCATACGCATATGTCACTATTAACACAACATCTTCACCGATAACTGAATTTATAAATTTCTTGACGATTTCAAAGATATAATTAATCCAATACAAATACTATTAACAACTGTTTTAAAAAAATCTGTTCCCGTCTTCCATTTCTATACCTTCTTAAAATCAAATTATTGAATAGTTTAATAGTTATTAATTTCTCTCTCCTATTTACGCCCCCCCCCCCACAAAAAAAAATATTATTAAACTCTTATATTCGCTTTAAATGAATTTTTCCCGACCAATTATATCCCCTACTAACATTACCTTCTCGCTCTCATTGTAATAACATATTATTATCTTATTATTATACCATTACTTATTATTATTATTATTTAAAACTGCTGTTATTTTCAGTTTGTAATATTATGTTTAATAACGTACTATATTTAATCTTGTATAATTATCGAAATTAATTGTTATGTTATTGTGTATAATTCTATAATTGTTGATCTAAAACAATTTTTACTGAAAGCTCTTAAATAAAATAATAATAATAATAATAATAAACAATAATAGCGGGTCAAACACACGACTTAACCAGGTACCGTGTCGTGCGCATAATTTAATTTGTCGTGACAGGACTATTGCACAAAGCTTATACCCCACGCCACACACACACACACACACGTGTGCGCGTGGATATTGAAATGTATTATGTGTGCTGGTTTGAGCGGTGACCGAGAGTGAGTCTTGGGAACAATTCCGTTCGTGGCGTAACGGTTCACAGACGTATGCGCCTAGAGCGGACGAATGGCCGGTAAACGCTGCAGTAAACGTACAGTGTACTCAAGTATAACGTACCAATAGATACCCGTGTGTGCGTGTGTGTATTATACACGTATGACGTATACATATTGCGTGGTGCGTGTGCCGTGTATTTGTTAATAACGTTAAAACGGCGTGTTGCTGCTTCAGCGTTAGTGTGACGGGGAGAGATGGCTCCTTTACAATTAACCCTCATAAGAAAGTTTTAAAATCTCGTTGAAAGTGTTAATAATCTATAATCCACTGAGTAATTTATTCTATCTGATTGGTCATTTTTCTATGCGTGTATCGATGTCTTCATGTATATAAACTATTTTTATTTTATTTTTTTTTTTTTTGGGATGGGAAGGAGGTTTTAATTTTCAATTCTCTCCTACATAATTACTAACTTATTAATTTTAATAAGTCGATTAAACATAAGTTAAAATATAAAATGTTTTATTACTTAGCTTATTGAAAATGGTGTGTGTAGCAGTGTACGCTGTGTGTGTAGAAGTATAGAAAAACTAAGACATTTTTGTAACTCTACGTTCAACGAAACAAACTCCTACTCCTCAACAATGCTCGAAGGACGTTCCGTACACATATGTAAATATAAACATGTAACCTATGTACACGTGCTTTACTTTTTTTATTTAGTGAAGAAAGGTTAAAAAATACTTCCACGTATTATTATACATATTATTTGTCCTGTTACCCTTGTGCTTCCCTGTAGCGGTCATCACTGCAGTGATACACTCCTTGTGTACTTTAATAATCGAATTTATCGATTTCCCGAATAATCAACTTATCAACTTATAACTGTATTATTATCGATAAATAAACTAATAATAGGCTAATAGGTTATTACTGCAGTTTCTTATTATAATATTATAATAAATACCGCACGTTTAAATTATCATACCTACGATTCGATATGATATATTTAATTTAATTTATATGCATTATGTTCTTATGTTGTTCACTAAACATTGTGACCGTTTTTATTTTATTTTTATATATTTTAACTGTATGTTAACATCCAACTATACACTAAGTGTTTTTGTAATATAACTATTGGACCTACCAGCTCGTACTTTCATAAATAAATAAATAAGTATATAATTACCAACGCAAATCCTACAAATTAATATTTATATTACAACGCTGGCCGATTATTAAAATCACTATTACTATGCATTATTAATTGTATACGTATATAATGTGCGATGCGATGTGTTGTGCACGTAGCAGATACGTACCGTGCGATTTTTCGATGGATTGCGACAAACCGCCGTAATCTTCGAACAGACACTCTTTGGGCAGCGTGTTGTAAATTTTATCCAGATCTCTTTCTGTATAGAAATGTACCTGAAATATTTTTAAAAAAATAACCATTATGTACGTATTTTATTTTTATTTAATGCGAGTACAACATGTTTTGAGGGACCCTATGGTAGTAGAGTTGGGTTGTCATACGTCCCGGTTTCTTCGGGACAGTATCGATTTTGAATATGGTATCCCGGTGTCACAATGATGTTTTTCGGTGTATTTCATTATTGAAATGTGAAACAATAATTGATTTTTTTACTACAATTATTCAAAAACATAACTTGTTCTAACTTGGTCAATTTTTAATTTTAGTATTTTTTTTTTTTTTTTGAACTGCTTTAAAAAATATGTTCAACAAAATGGCTATCTTAAAAATTTTAAATTCTTAAATGCGTAAAATAATTTTTGAAAATTTTTGAATTTAAAAAAAAATAATGAATTTTATGCCATTCAATTAGAATTTTCATACTAAGTACTGTAAAAAAAAACCGCGTTTAAATATAGTGATTTTACATGGAGATATTAAGGGTGATACGGGACTTTTGGGACATACTGTATAATGTACTTATGTTTATATTTTATCAAATTTTAAGTTGAAAAACCATTATGATATTGTCATGATACAATCGAAAGTTGAATAGTTGACTGACGAAATCGTGTAATTCGATTTGTGTTGGCAAAAACAGTTTTTTTGAACAATTGGAAAACTTTATCAAAGAAAAAAGTGAAGAATGTCATAATTTATCACTCGAAGAATGTTGGTTAGGTTAGCTTAAAATATTGTTATTACCTATATTACGTTTCTTGTAATAACTGTATAATAAAAAAAAAAAAATTTGTCCGGTTTTTGCTAAATAAAATATGGTGAACTTACACACAAAGGCAAATTTTCGCTGTCTAGTACGAAGTCACATATTAAAATCAGAGCGGTCCGAACCACACTCAAAAATAACTACCCGCTATGTACTGTGTATCATTTCGAATTATTTTCGTATAACATAATATTCGTTACTTTTCCTATAGAGATTGCATAACCAATAACACTCAAAATATGTACAATATAGATACTTTTACTATGCATCAATTGATTATCATTAATTTACATATCTATCGCGTAAAACAATGTATTTCACGTATCGTCACGTATTGTAATTATAATTCAGTACGGACAAAATTATGAATGCGCACGTCTTCATTGTTAGTAATAGTTTACTTTAAGCATTTAAAATCGTTCATATGGATCAATAGTTTATTTTGACGAAGATTTTATGAACCGTATGCATTGGAGCAGAGAACAAAATGTATCTTATTTTGAGAACAAATCAAGTTGTAAATGAACCGAAACAGTGCGGAGTCTAGCGCTAACCCTTCGCATCGGACTTCCACTGGTACTGCATATCTACACATATGTATACATAAATTGTTTCGTCGGCCGATAAACGTTCTCAATAATGAAATATAATGATGTAATATGAGAAGAAGTAAACGAGAAACTATTGTGTCCTATTAATTTAAATAATTAAACGAGAAGCGCACTGAAATTAGGCCAATTTAATAAATAAAAGTTGATATTAACTTGTTTTCTATGAATTTGTGCGTACTGCAAGTTTTCGCGTATGCAATAGAGATAAGAAAATATTTTAAAGATTAGATTCATACATGTACTTAAACTAATTTGTGTGTTTGTAGGTATATACATATAAAACCTGACCTAACCTACTTAATATAACACCTATTTCGGACGAATCATCACGATAATAAACATCCACGAGTAAATATTATTATTACAGTTCTATAAAAAAAATAACGTATAAAAAAAATTACTAAAAATTTCTACAAAGTAAAAAATTATTATTCTCATCATCGCTGTGGAAGTAAACGTCTGGGGGTGCAGACAATTTACACGGTCATGTGCAATCGGACGTAATAAGTACAGTTGCGCGATTATCATCGACTGCAAACATGTACAAACACGTGCACACATGCAAATATATATGTTTACTTATAAATCGTTGGTAATAATTTTTAATTTTAATATTGTATGTGATCCAAGGATTTGGGTCGGTCATTTTTAACAAAAACAGCCTATACTCATATTTCCACATGGTGTTGTTTGTAGATGTATTATACTTGGACCTGTTAGCCACGGATTTATTGCCTCGTCGAGAGTATTAATCGTTCTATGACGTTGCTGTAATATTCGACGTCGCATTTTCATTATTTTATAAAAATAATTAGTTTCTATGAATATTGTTTCAAGTGATTTATGGCTCGGAGGTCAGTATAAAATATATTCGAATAACTACTTAAATAATTATCATAATATCATAAGCGAACAGAAAAAAACGAAGTACCGAACGACTAAATTACTTATTTTATAAAGTTGTTTTATAAGGAATAAACTTTGTGGAGGGAAGGAGGATAAAGGATTATTATTTCTTTCCATCATCTCCGTGAGAACCCGTACTATTTTGATACACCGCCTACCCCCTCAATGTATACGTCCTTGATATAATATTTTTTATTAAATTTATATCATAAAGGGAACAGTTTTTTTTTTTTTTTTTATACATTTTAACGGTTTCAGCATAATTAACGTTCTTCAAATACGTACAAGAGTGTACAAATGAATCGAAAAGAAATATCTTCTTGGCCATCGGTGTGTGGTTGATTGTCGGGTGTTCTAGGTAGATATCTTGTGGTAGGCAAAAGGTGACCGACAAATTCGACGTTTGTCCGCTTGCACTTATTCAAATAAATACGAAATATTTCTGGATATTGATTAAATGTTTTTATGATCATTTTAACGCAGGTATTTAACAAAAATTGATTTCGAATATTGGATCATATATGTAGCAGACGGTGACCAATACCGAGACGAAATTCCAAGAAATGTGAAGTATGAAGGACTCATCATAGCGCGACGATGCTACAGTGACATTATTGTATGCTAATATTGACCGTTGTTTCATAAATATTTTAGTCAAAACAAAGCCCAACCGGCTGGACCGCTAAAATTCCCCACTGAATTGCATAATATGTACTGTCCATATGGTATAAAAATCGATGGAGAAGGGACAACTGCGAATTTCGAGAGAGACAATTTACACCGGTGTTAACACGCATATATGATCCTGGTCGAATCTCATAATAATTGCCTTTTATTAGTTTATTACCAAATATTGCAGTGAAGTTGTTTGGCGTTGGAAAGTTTATGGCCTATAGTAAAAATGTTGAGTTCGGCAGAAAATTCGGTACACATGCATGTTTGTTTAAAATATTATTATGTTATAAGAATGACAGGGGGAGGAAACAATTCAATGTGAACCGTTGGTGTTTATAATGTTAGAAAAATTACCAGTCGTATAGTTATTATTTACTATAATTATTAACGCGTGCAGAATTCAGCCGGTAAAACTAGAACGATTAGGTGCTTTCGGTGTTGGGTAGATCACATTAAACATGTATAACGTGTTCTTTTGTCGTATATATTTATACATGTAAAAAAATAACTACTCTTTCTGACCTATATGGATAAACTATTCTTACTTGTATAATTAAACCAAAAATCATTATAATGCTACTGTTTAGCTTCTTTATTATTATTATTTTTTGTTAAATTCTATGCCATAGGAAGTTAGAGCGTTTTTTTCTAAACGTTACAAATAAACAAACCAATATTTACCATATTCAAAAGCTCCTTCTTCATGAACGGTTTTATCAGGATCATAATTTTGTCGATGATTGACTGAGTGTTCAATACGTGTATACCCTTCAGGCGAACAGGTAAACCTTCCTGTAATAACATTAAAAACATTCGCATTTTTAAAAACATATTACACATGTACATATATTATGTATGATTTACTAACATCAAAAGAGAATAAGTACTTTATTTTCAAACTATTATGTTGATCAATAGGAAAATGTTAAAAGTTTAATATTATACAGTGTTCTGATGAATCAAGTTTTTATTTTTTTCTGTTTATTTCTTAAGGTCATAGTATTTACCATTTTGAGTAAAAATAGTAGTTATGGCTAATTCATATTTCAGAAAAGTGGAAGTCTTAATGCGAGTTGTTTTAATGAATAGGAACGGGTTATTACCAAATATTGTGTGAGATCTTATTATATAATGGGCATGCGTGTATAGTATGATCATACTGTGTGTATATATGTATAATATATACGATAATATTGTGGTTATTTAGATCACGGCATTCAAGAAAATGACTATTACCTATAGGCCAAGGCCATTAAGATAAAAGTTTATTATTAATAGTTATAAATTGCACTTTTTCCTCGATATAATTACATATTTACAAAAACTTATTTATTTTACATTTTAGTTTTTGATTGCCAAAATGATGAAACGAATGTACCGGTCCGATGCGTCATATACATACCGTCTGTCAAATGGCTAAAATACACCAGTTAATTAAACAATTGTATTATACGTTTATAATCCTATGTACATATAATTAATATGTACAAATATAATGAATTAAGAAGTTTTTACTCTAATTGTTTAGATGAGGAAGTATTCGCAAAACTTGATTCATATTAAAACGATAAAATATTTAAATATGTTTAACAATAGTTTTGAATATTTGTATGTATTCAAAATTATTGTTTTATCCTTATTGTTTGAATTATAATGAACTTATCATATAGGTATTGTAATCGGTTATTACGACAACATATTATAACAGACTAACTGAACGAAGGAGCACAAAATGAAGATCTGTTATAAAACCAGGACAATGGTCAATTTAGTAATCACTCGTCCCTAACATTTTTGAAAATTTTTATAAATCAAATTAAAATAATCATAATTCTTTAGTGGTTTATCGGGGACGGGGGGTTAACAGTGGTCAGTAGGGAATTATTTTCATACCTGTATGAATCGAATAATAAATATATAGTTACAATAGGTTATAAGCATTGTATTACAAAGATACTGTGTATAGCGAACTTAAAAAGGAATTTTTTGTGCCCATCGGGACTTTTTCCGAGGTCCGTCATTATCATTACCGGAAATTATTGGTTCAAAAAAAATTGTTTTAATTCGACAGTATTTTTTTGTCAACATTCTTAGAAAAGTATATAACCGTCATTGCATAGGATGTATATTCGCTGTATTTAAATCAAATAAATACACTCAATGAACTCAATGAACTCTTCTATTGGCCTGTGCCATTATACTACCATAGGTAAATAATCCTCTCAGGGCCATAATAAGGTGGAAGTGACAAGAGGTGCCAACATCCCGGGAACAATTCCTGGGTGGCACAAAAATAAAAATAAATTGCATTTTATGTTATAAAATTATATATTATAATTATATAATAAAATTATATAAATTATAACGCTCAATGTTGTACATTTTATTTACAAAAACTTCATTGTTCTTTATACTAATTGAAACAGTTGTTAAAATAGTGTTTAAGAATTATAACATTTTATATTAAAATTACATAAGGACGTATTTTAAAGCTTCACCTCGGGTGCAATATTTGGTTGCTATAGCACTAATTATTTCTCCTTAGCACTATCAGTATGATATGTATGTATGCCGGTCTCATGATTAATTTATGTATTATTTCGAACATATCGAATTTGATAATAGGTGACATGAACCTATAAATATGTATATATCATAAAACGTATAGTAGGGTGTATTATTTACATTCAGCCGTATTAAAATTTTTAATTTAAGTACATTTAATGTAAAAGTTAATATTATTGAAAATTCTCGTCAACCTTGGTCTTATTATTCAATTTATTTGCTAAAACAAAAATCAATTCACCAATACGATACTAAAACTATAAACTATACGGGAATGATGCATTTAAACATTTTACTTAAATGTCATTTTTTAATGATTTAATTATGTATTTTAAAGTAAAAACTTATTTTAAGTTATTTTATTATACATAGTTATTTTAAGTTAACTTATTTTAGCACGGTATTTTTAGTTTTATTTATAATTATTACTACGAGCTTTACCAACGGAGCACTATGATATTACCAGTAGTATTAGCATTGATTATAAATACTATAGTATTTATAATCAATGGTATTAGGTATCTCTGTGGATTGGCGCAATTTGGATGGGTTAGCAACCCCAATTTCGAAATTATCATCCCTACATTTTTTATGTAGATTTACATTTAAATAGTCATAACTCGTTATCCATAAAAACGGAGTTTCTATTGTTTGAATATAAATTTATAATTTAAAAATTGATCATGCGATGAAACATTAGTACATGCAGACAAGTAATACGTTGTACACGTAATAAAAATATAAAATCAAAATATACAATTTAAATTTTGAAATATTTTAATAATTGTTAAATTGTACGGGTTGCTTTAGCACTTCAAGTTTTTTCATCAAAATTGCGTCCTCGCCTGTGTGATGTATAAAGTACTGATTATTAATGTTTTAAAATATAATTACCTATCGGCAGTGCAGAAGTATTAGAAGGATAACACCCTAAGGCCTATTTCGTCGAACACGCGTAGTAAAACTATGACAAAACAAGTTCACGGGGATCTGTGATAAATTATTTGTGGATATCGAATTATTATGCTGACGAGAGCAAAAAAAAAAAAAAAAATGATGTGCGGAAGACATTCGGTAATCTTTTTTTGAACGTTTATCGGTAGTGTCGTTTTACCGAGACTGACATTTAAATAAAACTAACCTTATCTTGATACGACCTTTGGTCATCGAAAAGAAAAAAAGATAGTTGTGAAATCGTTACAGAATGGAGCGGTCGAGGAAATAAAATTGCCTTATAGTTTGATTAAATTCTACTGCAAAAAATAAATAAATAAATAAATAAATATCTTTACTCGTGAAGGCGGTTCGCCGCGGAGGAGTACCTCGAGTCCGCGGAAATTCAGGCATTATCATTATTTTAGGAAACATATGAAATACGGCTTGGGGTCTACGTAGCGGGCAAAAAAAAAAAAAATAAAACCGACGGTTCGTCTTTACGTTCATGTCGTGCGATTTTCATCGCGTACACCCGCGCACGTCAATACGAGTCACCGGGCACCAGACTCGTCGTTTCAACGTCGGCCACGTGTCGCCGTGGTGCGTACGTACTTGTATGAACGTGAAGAACTTCCGGAGTGACGATATGCTCAGCCTGGTGAGATGGCCCAGCCGGACGCCGCGCATGTCGAACAGGAATATGTACCCGGGGCAAGTACCGTCCACCTTGGCGCACGCGTCCACAGCCATGACCAGCAGCCTAACGCCGTCGTTAAACACGTATTTGTTGGCCTCGAAAAGCCGTAGCTTGTGGTAGATGATTTGGTAACCGTCCGGGTTGCGAGTCGGCAAGCACCCGTAATCCCTGCAAACACGTACACGTTTGTTATCAATAGAAAGCGCGACAAAAAAATAAAAAATAAAATAAAAATGAAACGCTATAACGGCGCGTCGTTGCGTCGGAAACGTTTTGAACACGAGGGGTTCGTGCCGGTACACATTACGCACGGGCGGATCCAGACCGATAGAAACGCGGTGTCGGGGGATGATTTTTAAAATTAAAATTCCACACGTGTTCAAGTTGCAGCACGACGCTACACGGTTTGTACCACGATTATTAGGCTAAGGTGTTGGTTTTAGTATTTTCAGAGAATCGTTTTTTTTTTAGAACGGTACGGGAAGATCCTCCTACCGCATCAGTGTGCCACCGTGAACAAGGTATAAGTTGCTTTTGCTAATCGCTATTTCCACGTGTCGGCTCCCGAACAAAACGGTCCACGAAGATATTATGTATATAGTATTTAAACAGTGGACACTGAACAATGTTTGTTCTGCTGTGAAGCATCCGAGTACACGTAAACTGCTCAACGTTTAAATCACATGAAAACGTAACATTTTTTTTTTTTTTTTAACTATTTATTTAGTACGCATAACTTATAGTAATAATTTATTATTACCCCGTGGACCCAGACGGCAACTCGAATCCGTGATCAAACCAAGGATGATTCAGAAGAATGTTCAGTTATTACTTAAATACTTCTTGGACTGCGCTTACACACAACACAGTACAAAATAAACACATTTCCTATTACATTATGTGTGACCATCAGACCAAAATGATTGTAAAAAAAACCATGAATCTTATAAGTTGTCGTACTTAGTTTATCTAAGGTCATGGTTACTGACAGTTTTTTTTTTAAGTTCCTTCCTAATATTTTTTTACTTACTGAGTACAGTTTAGTGTATTAAATACGAGATTGTTTGTGTGTTTTCGATTACGTGACATTCAAATAAAATACAACATAATTACAACAAACAATTTTTAAATCGTATTTATTTTTTTCTTTCATTTCAAACAAAGCATTTCAAATTAAAATGTATAATATTGTTATCAAAAACGCGAGAGAAAATACAATACAACACAATTGTTCAACTGTTCAAGTTCAATATAACACAAAAAACAATTTAAAATAAGATATATAATAAAAGGTTTTTTCATTCTCTTATAAAAGTGTTTTCATTCCTATCACATTTGTTAGTATTATTGCAATTTCTTATACATAATGTAATGTGTACCTTCTCTAATTTTTTTATAACCAATTAATAATTACTGTGTGCAATTAAGGTTACATAAAAAATGTATATCTTAATCTTAATTGCCTAATCGTATGTTTAAGTTTTATAATTTTAAAATCCGTCTAGTTCAAATTATGCAGAAAAAGTAATAAAATAATTCTCTAGATATGTGATGCATCCAACCAAGGACATGGATATAAATAAATACTAGCTATACATATAAGATAAATAATCAATTTTGAATTCTGTCAATTTTCCAATTGGTATAATATTATACATTTGTAATTGAATTGTTCAGAAATTATGTCATTCTATAATCCACGATGAAAATTGAAATTTATAAACATCATAGGAATATGAAGATCGTACAAATTGAAACACATTTCAGCAAAACCGTTTTAAGGATTCTTAAGGACCTGGGAAAAATAATTCGAAGGGCCCTTTAATCATCACAATAATATACAATGATATAAAAAATACACACTAAGTTTGCAAAATGTTGATAAATACAGTTTTCTGAACTTCATCCAATCAAAATAATTTAAATGAATCGATACAATTAATTACATTGTTAATAACTTTTCAATAATGTATTACCAGTTCCGCATCTAATAAAAAGGTAATTTATTCCTAGATAATTTATAAATAGTTATAGAAAATAAGAACTCGGATATTATAACGTCGATACTTGCGATAGTGAAATTGTACGTAAATTTGTATAAAGTTAATCATTTTTCACTCTTTGGTAATAACCATAATGAATTACAATATAATTATTTAGAAATTAGAAAAACTGAAAATGTAGCATGTATAATAGCGCTTAAATATAAATGTAAGTTAATTTAATTTAATATTTTAGAAATAATTTATTAATATCAATAATTTCTAATGGATAACGTCGAATATTTCTAATCAATTTGGAATTTAAAAAAACCCTTTTTAAATTTTTCTAGACTGGAGTAAAATAGTCCCATTGCCCTCCTTCCTTGACGACAGCTCTGCACTTCAAATTACAGCAGCAGCATTGGCCATTGGACACGAGAAAATTTAAATTTAAAATTAATTTTTACGAAGAAATAGTATTATGGTGAGTATGAACGTGTTTTGATAATATTTATTTTTGTTGTAGGTAATACGATATTTTTCTGCGGATAAATGAAAAAAAATCCTACGTGAGGCTAAAATAAATATCAAAAAATACAGCACAGTCGACGGCAAAGCGGTGTTGAAATAGGAAAAACTGTTAATTTCTTTTAATATTATTGAAAACCACAAGGTCAGCTGTTTAGATATAGTATTATATTACCATTATTATCAGATTTTATAATACATTATACGGCGTTAAAAATAAAGTGTGAACTAATTAGGTATTTTTTTTTTCAATTTAAACAATCATTCAAATTTATGGTTGATAATTTAAAAACCTATTCATTATTTGACATATGATGAATATACTAAACACTACTCGTTTTATTTACAAACATCTTGTCCAATGATGGATATTTATATATTAAATGCTATGTTCTAATGTTAGTTTTTCTTATAAAAATGAAGTCTATAACATAAGTGTTTGATATAATATTATGATTTATTATGCATTCCATGAAACATAAATAAGTGGGATTAAATTTTAACGTAAAGTATTATAATTGCAATTTTCCTCATCAAAATATATAAAACTATTAACCAACTGTTAACATTTCAATAAAGAATAAACGTGATAATTAATAACACGGGGTAGCTACTAAAATACCAATACTAATATGAAATTAACGTTTAAGATTTCGTATACACAATTTTTATTTCTTCATAAGTAGATACACAGAAGACGTATAAATGTGCTGAAAGTAAAAAGTAATTTTTAACAATGCATTAGTGTTTAGTGAACTCCAAAACGTAATGAAAGGTTTGGGGTTCAAACTAAACATAATATTATACCGAACATTTTAGAATACTGCTTGTGGTGCCGTTGTATTATGTTTGTTTCGACAGTGGACAATAAAATAAATTAAGGTATATGACCTTTTATGAAATTACACCTTTAATTTACATTTGGATGACGAAAAAACATTTAACCTGTAGTTCAATAGATGATTTCCTGTGGAAAATTATATCACTTACAACTGATATGTGATAACGTTGTATGGAACATTATACGGACACATTTCCGTCAGTCGTCCTCAAACACGTAACCCTCAATGATGATTTTGTATGTTTTCAGTAGGAAAAAAAATCTGGTTCAGTCGACAAATAAATAAAAACTAAAACCATTCTCGTAACATCGAAATATTTGTAAACATAATATTGATTTGAAATATATTTAAATCTTGGCCGCAAAAAATTAAAGCGTATAAATACTTGAATACAAGATATTAGTTAAATGATAATGACAATTCAAATAGTTTGACGAAACATATATTAAGCTTAAGTTATACGTGATAATTATAATAAAGTTCATGTCATATTTATGATAGCAATGTGACATTTTTACAAAGACAATTCAACCCGAACATTTCCTACCCGTTTTCTTTCTTACAAGCGTTATGCAAATTAATTTATTGATATACCTAGTTATTGTCCGATCAAAAATATCCTGCCTACTTAAGCCACTAATATCGATTGTATTACACATACAAGGACAATAGACTGGCCAAATAATGATATTATTTTTGATTTTTACTTAGCCATTTATGTTAATTAAGCGATTAATAATCGTATTTTAAAAAAAAATTATAAATTTGATATATTTCTCTTCGTAGTAAATAATGAACGTTTTATCAAAACAATCTTATTCTAGTGATTAGCTATAAAAAAATAAATATTATTTGCTACATATTTAATAATAATAATATAATATATAATAATATATAAAAATTATTATATAATATATTATTATTATTATTATCATGTTAATGTTTCATATATATAAAATGAGGAAAAACTAGAAATAAGTATGCAGCTAATGAACTAGGAAGTTGAGATCAGAAACAAAATTGAGACGTTCAAAAACGTTTTACAATTACATATATGAATAGGTAATAGTAAGTACTTACACTTACTGCCTGTAGGTCACGGATCGTGATTTGCTTATGACGGATTCGAAAAATACCGGTTTTCGATACAAAAAAATGAAATAATTTAAGGTTATTAAAACTAATTCTACCTTAATGCAATATCTCATTAAAAGTATATAACAATAGAACGATAGGTAGCCTTCAATAATGTATCATCATACATCACATAATAACTAAACAAATATACGTTATACACATTATATCCACACCGTATAGAGATTAACGGTGTGGTAGATTGTCATGGAAAAATAATTCAATCGTTTCATATCTATGAAAATAATATATTATGGAACACTTACAGAGTATTGAGAGCGTTTACGAGTTCTGGCCTGGTAACGTCACGATTTGCAAAAAATTCCGGCGTATCTGTTATTAACGTGAAGTACACTTCAATGCAATTTTTGGTTTGTTCTATATTAAAATAGCAGCTGTGGTAGAACAGTATCAACATTTCCTCTGAATAACAAAATAGAGAAAACAGTAATTAGAGTTAACATTTTACAATATCCGTTTACGTAGCTACAACATTTTACCAGCTATTACCATATGGTCTGTAATAAATCTGCGAGCAACATAAATAATAATATATAGGACCCGTTAAACAAATGTTTAAAATATGTAAAGTATCAAAAAACGCAACGGAAAAGTTCTCCTAGTTGATAATTCGTTTATACAATTGATTTTTCAAAGCACGACATTTCCAAATGTTTACATATTGTACTGATATACTAAGAATACCAAGTATATAAATGTGGTACTTAAATTTTTGAAAAATTTTCAACCCGGGCTTTTAAAATGTTTTTCAATTCTCTTTAGAAAATATCTTCGAGGTTAAATTTGATTTTCTTCATCGTAAATGTACTTCTTATAGTCATTAGGTCGTGATTATTACACATAATATATCACATAAAATGTAAAATGTTGATATTGTACAAACGTGTTTTATGAAAAATTCTTGATGGATTTCGGAAGGTCATGTTATTTCATGTGGCTCGTGCATAGCACATTTAGCCCATCAGTTTTTCAAATAATATTAAACATTAACACATTTCTGGAATCATTAGATATTACCATTGGTAATTGTAAAAAATATAGTGTAGAACGTGTAGTATTGCAAATGAAATCAAACCAATCGGTGGAATGACTAGGATTATATTCGTAAATCTAAAGTACTATTATTGTGTCCAATTCCAATCTTTATGACGGAACTATGATCACTTAGCTATAATTACTACGGATAAATATTTTGTACACTAAAATTCCACGACATTAGCTTTCATTCGTTTTGAACTTGAAAATAAAAATACTATTTTAATGTTTATGAATTTTCCACTCATCTCCATTGTAATAAATTTACGGTATTTTTGTCTGGTCATTGTTTTAATAGCACAACTTAAGGAAATTACATCGAAAAACAAACAAATATGCAATTACGTAAACAATTTCAAATTAAACTGGCAAGTTTTCACGTATTGACGACGCGATAATTTTTTTACAGCTCGAAATTAAGATTTGACACACAGACACTGTATACATGTGAGATATGTCACACAATAAGAGTGTATTCAAGAGGTTTTTGAAGAATGCCTGTATTGATACATGGAGTGTCGGTAGAGTTTGGAAAAAGGCACGCGCATAAGAACTCAATCCTTATTAGACACGTTTTGTATCTTTAAATTCAAATAATTGTACAAGAAATCATACTTGTTATTTAATTTGATTTATTTGCAGACAACGGTGTTTACATTATACGTCTAAATTGTCAATTCAAGTGTATACATTTAATCCTCAATTGTTAAGTACATGTTTTTGTGTTGTAATATTTGATCAACCTACATATTTACTTTCGGATTTCAATCAGTTATAGATAGGTTGACGACCGTTCCGTGGGCCGAGATAACGTATAAAAAATCGACGAGTAACTGCTCTAAATTACGAATCGACATTGATTATCATCGTTATCGGCGGCGTCACCGTAATAATATTATCATACATTTTCGGTTTTCAATGAAAATAATTATTACACGACAAATCATATGTACGTGCATATGTCTACATGCTGATTATAATATTATCCAACATTTCTAATAATAAATATATTTTATTATATAATTATTGGTACACCTCGTAGGTACGTCTGTTTAATTTTTTTTTTTTTAATTTCACAAAAATTATATGTAACATATGAATTAATAACTCTACTATTATATTGTTATTATAAATACAAATGAAAAGTTAATTATAACCACATGACATAAATTAATGTTTTCTTTCTCTGTGCCTTGGTATCAAGTAATTTATGAATTTTGAATCTTATTCTTCTGAGGCGGAAGGGTCGAGACCCTAAAATAAATTTGATTACTTGCTACTTAGCTAAAATATTCAATAATTAAATTCCAAATTATGAATATACTAGTAATATATATCGAATAATTATATATCTATACAAGTACAAAGTATAAAAGTATAAAAATGTCATCATTAATAATTTATTATAGGTATGGGAATTAAATTTCTTTTGATACTTGTTATTTATTTAGTAATAACTTGTTCACTTGTTAGATTTTCTTAACATTTTGTAATACATCTGATTCAAACAACATTTTTTAATAACACGTTCGAATAGGTATGAAATAATATTATCATGTTCATGTAACAATAAAAACTATAAAGACATCAAAGACCAAAGTGCATTCTTGACTTGCATATGAACTACCTATATGAAATGGAAATAAAAAAAAAAAACTCTAATTTATAATAAAGGTGTATTTGATAAACTTTTAGTAATATTATTAAAATCATATTTTAATGGTCTTTTTTAAATGTGTTAACATATTTTAACTTTTGAAAATACTTATTAGATGTTCACATTATAAATCAATATTATATTAAAATAAGTAATTTAATATAATGAGTATAATTATTATGGAGCATTAAACATTAATTAATTCGTGATGAATATCAAAATTATAGTTATATTGTTTTAGTATTGAATTTTTAGAATATTTTAAAATATAGAAACAAATTTTTGTTAAAAATACCACTATATTAGTAAAAAAAAGAAAACTATTAGGTACCTGGCAAGTTTTGTGGTAAATGAGGTTGTGTTGCTATCCATTTTTTTATATTATTTATTGCTTCTCTTGATATTTCTGGATTTTTTGCATATTCTTCTTCTGCTGTTATTCGTACAGTAGATTTTTCTTTAATTTTAATTGACTCTGAAAAAATATGTAAAATTAACAGTGTTTTATAAAATGATGAACCTTGAATAAAAAAAAATATTCATTAAAAAAAGAATTGTTCATATCAATAAATTTTAGACATTCATTTTAGTGATATTTAATATTTAACAAATATATGTTATAAAACCCATATAACTGGTTTTCTAACTCAAGTAATTTCGTTTATTTTTATAATTGAGACAATTTATATTCAATTATATCTTATAACACATTTTTTAATTTTCGAACACATTGTTTTTATTGTTTTTGCATTTTACGCAATTAAAGTAAATTCAAAGTTATAATACTTAATAAACTTATTCTTATTATTTATTAAGAGATAACTTTTTCACAGGTATGTAAAAAACTTACTTTGTATATTAATTTTTATATTATAATATTAATGAATACTTCATGTTGTATTTAGAATAACTTTTATAGGCTTATATTTTCACTGTTTCAAATATCAAATTTTATAAATATGTTGCCTAACACAAACAATTATAAAATAGCATCTCTTTCAATAAGTGGAAATTATTTTATCAATAATTTTTGTTTTATTTTACTTTAAATTATTTTGTATAAAACTAGTTGTAGTGTTACGTTCCATAATCATCTTCGTTACAAAAATTTAGAGTTTAATACATTTGCTGATAAAATATAATTGGTACCCAACACATTATGTTAAATCTCTTTTTTATGAAAATCGGTATTTTACAATAATGGTCATAAAAATATTCACATCTCCTTGAAAGTTCCGGGATAGATGCTCTCTAAACACAGGTCTAAACATTGAAGTCGGAGAACACTGAATGTTGATATTGGGTAAAGAATAAATTAAAATCTCTGAATTAAAACTATTTCTTTTAATATTAATGTTAAAAATAAGAAATAAGGAGGGCATTATGAGAAGCAACAAATCTAACCTAAGAAGGACACCAACATTTAAGTTAAGTTTTTTCAACTATACCGGATTGTCCTAAGGACAGGCACGTAGCCAGAAAATTTATTTTATGGAGGCCAACAATTTTGGACCCTTGTATAATTTTTCATATTTTATTTCTTATAAAAAATTTAGAGAATGGATGTAGAGAGTACTACTTTACGTACTAGAATAATATAATGTTTACTATAAATCGACTCCATATTTAACTTTAAAATTATCTACGAATTTAAAATTTAATATAATAATAATATATTTGTACACATAAAAGTTTAATAATAATCAATATCATGATAAATTAATGGTTATCGCAATAGATTTAATGTTTTTGATAGTAAAAAAAAATTGTATTTGAATTTGGGGGACCGGGCCTGGGCCAGAGTAAATTTAAGGAGGAGGCCGGCTCCTGCCTAAGGATAAAAGGTATATTGTCAGAAAAGGTTGAACAAATGTTTACTTATATACTTATACTATATATATATATATATATGTATAGCTTATACTATAGCTATAGTTATTAGGTAATGTCTATAATACTGACTACTATATATTATAAAGGGATTTATATTCAAAATATTGGGTTAGAAAATCCTCTTGTTCATTTTTATCCTTATAATTAGGTGTCCATATACTCGTAGTCGAAGAGCATAATCATATCCGTACATAGAACCATTAGTGTTAATGAAAATATATAAAACAGAGAAATGTGTGACTTAAAGAGTTTATCATAATGTGCATGGATGTATAATCTGTGAAAATTGGAAACTTTCTGGATTGAAGATACCAGTTTTGTTATGAAAAAAAATTGTATATTAAATATTACATTTTTTTGCGAGAAAGACAAGTTAATTGGGCCAGAATGATATAGAAGTAAAATCAAGAAATTTGAACGCCAAATAAGATTTCAGGAACTTTGAGGACGTATAACAATATTCAGGGCTGATGAGAAGGTAGGACAGTGAGGGCTAGAGCTCCAGAGCCCAAACCATCTATAGGGCTTGTCGTCTCAGCCTTTTATACAAAATTATTTTATAATCTCATTCGCCGTAGCACAAGATGCAAATTTGAATATTTTTACTCTACTAAAGTACGTACAAGTAGTAAATATATCTTGATAAAACAAGTGTAAGCAAAGAATGTCCGGAACCTCAAAAGTTCTCGTTGGCCCTGACAATATTGATAATATTAACTAAGAATATGAATAAATAACTTGACCAAAAATCAGTGTCCAAATTCTTCACCGAAGGTGAGTCGAAGCTTTGGCAAAAGCTCATAACATGTTAATGAATATGATTAAGTACAGCAGGCGTCACCAAACTACGGTTAGTGCAAAAATGTTTACTAGACTCCCTGCCCTCCCACCAAGAAAACGGCAAATACTCGTAATATAAAAATCTGTGTAATATCCTAAGTCTTTGTCGTGCGCACGTGTCAATTATCCATTCTATTAGTAGTATCATAATTTTGACCAGTTAAGAGTTTTTGATATTTTATATGGCCCTCGAGTGAAAATTTTTTGGAAATCCCTGAAGAACAAAATACTGACTTAGTACACGTTATAAAATACGGCGATAAATAAACGAACGATAAATAAAATGTAAATCCGAAGCTGTGATGGAAAAACGTTACTTGAAAGGTTATGTATAAAATGTGTGTGTGTTTTTAAAAATGTATACCATATCTGAACATTGTACTTTTTACGTATATTCATATTCACCCGTGATTATATTCATATTTTTTTATTTTTAAACGAACAGTGACAACTCGAGCTTGGCACCCATTTTTATTGATCTATAAGTATTTTTATCGATTATCGTAGTGACTTACCTTTGAGATTGATCCCTGACTCCTCGTTTATCAAAGGCATTGTAGATTGTCTGAGCAAACGAACACACACACACAAAAAAAAAAAAAAAAAAATGATAAAAATTAAATCGCGTTCGTTATTCGCTTCTATTCAAAATACAATATAGACTCACTGAACGTCGGCGATCGAATCGCTGTAAGTCCATGAATGACAGTAATACGAGATGCACGTTTCTTCCCGGGGCTCTTGCAATAGTAATATTGTCCTACTGGAGAGGGGAGTGGTCGTTTAGAGTAAACACGGCGAAAAGTGGTGGCAAGGTCGTCAAGTTAACCAGAATGGCAGTAGGTTTATACGTTATAATTCGCGCATAAACGAATGAGTGTGTAATACGAGTGATGTAAAAAAAAAAATAATAATAAAAAAAAATTAAAAAAACTCGTTTGTCCTACTACTAACGTTTATCCCATCAGTATATTCTGAGATATCGCACACTATTTGTATACAGTTTTCACTCAGAAAAATACACAATAATTGTAACGAAAACAATTAAACGATGACAAGTTGTATGTGCTATGATGGGTTGCACAAATATTCGACAAATCCAATGTCCACTTAAAGTTTAACCGACCGGTCATAAGTAATTACGACGTACGATTATAGTCGTATTATTTAACTGGCGATAAGTGCTAAGAAACGTTTAACATCTAATTGGAACGTTAGTACAACCTCAGGCCATGTACACTGATGTATTATCAAATTATGACAGTTTATTTTTGTTTTCTAAAAATTCAGGATACCCCTGTAATTATTTAAATGAATGTTATTACAACACAGTTTTTATAAAAAAAATGTTGTCATGTTCATTGCATAGTAAAAAAAAAAAAAATCATAAAAAAACGGCTACTCAATAGGTATTTTAATTTTTGATTATTAAGATCGTTTATACTTTGGTCTTAAGTGTTGTTTCAAAAATAATTAATTTTTTTTTCTTGATTGATACAAATACTAGGTACCATTCAAATATTTCGCGTTGTTAAAAATTATTTTTCTTAGCGGTGGGAAAAAACTTGTTTTATGAATGTCGTAATTTATGGGACATACTTTTATACTCTTCACGCGGTCAGATGTACAGAAATGTAAATAAAATTAAGAAATATAATTGCTAACTCTCTATAGTAAACATATATGTTTTACACGGGTTATACACTGTATAAACCTTTAGATGAATAAATATTATAGTTTAATGTTTTATAATAATTACTATATCATCGATTGATGGAATCTACTTAAAATTAACTTATTTTGAGGGTTAATCATAGAATCTGGTTACATTTATTTTGGACATTTTTTTAAACAATATATATTTTAAAATAAGTTTAAACATAAAAAAAATATTAATATCAACAAATAATATGATTGAAAAATAAATTTCTTTCGTGTTATTATGTATAAATTTATAAATTAAATTGATCAGCATCGTCAAAGTTATAACCTTAATGCACGTATTAATCGAATAATAATATCGAATATCCTTGTGAAATTCAATAGTGATTTTAATTTTGATAGTTTATGTAAATTATTTACATTACTGTACCTATACTTTAGATCAATAAAATTATATTTTATTATTTTTTTTAATCCTATATTAAATCTACTTTGTATTTATTTTATATTTGTACTTATCATTTAAACCCTAATTGTATTATTTGTATTTTATATATTGTAAACCTGTATTCTGTAATCTTGCTCCCCAAGGTATTCTTAAAAAAAAAATAAATAAATAAAAAGTATACGACTTAGCAATTATTTATTATTTGTTGTACACTAGTATAATTAAATTTTAAATCTGCTCATATGTATTAAAATATTCATAATTACGTTAGATCGTTCAGATCAAGGTAAACTATATACATAAATGCAAAGTAGAATTAAATTTAAATCTAGTCTGAACTTGAACTGTTTTGTATTAACAAAAGTTAATATATTTATAATATTATATTTAAGCAAATGAAGTAAACGAAAGGTGTTGGAATCCGCTAAAATGCTATACAGAACTTTAAATAATACACGATCAAAATATTTGCAGATATGAACTTTTTCACTAATAATAAAAATGAAATCATTAATTATTAATTAAAGAGTAATATAAATTATAACAAATACAAAAAATGTTTGGGGTGTAAATAAAATTATGAAAAATTGACAATAATTACTTTTTCTAGCCTTACTGCTGAGTACAGCAATAATAACAGGTATTGGTTTTACATAATTATAATCGCAGTGATAATATTAGTATGACTAAATGATAAGATTAGCACTTCAATTATTTTTTATTGTAGACCAACGACTTTTATGCAGTAAGCAATTAAAATTATGAAAATCAAAAATATTTTTTTTTTTAGAATAAAGTTAAATAAACTATATGAACACTTACGAGTTGGGTTATAAATAATTTAAATATTAAATTCCAATGAAACTTAAAATAATAAATATACAACTGAAGTATTATGGGAAATATGAAGGACAATTTAATAATTTATGAATGTCTCAAGAGAAATACTTAATTTACTGAAGTGTTTCTATATTTTATTAACAGAATAAAATAAAATAAAATCAAAAGTAAATATTATATCATTTCAATGATCACACTGAGAAATATCTTACTTCAAACATTATAGATTACCATATAGTTGTAAATTATCATTTAAATGTAATAATTTTTTTCATCTTGAAAAAATATATAGTATTTTAAAAACATAAGAAATTCGTGGCTTGCATACATATGAAGGATTTTTTATTTTAATTTACATCCCGTTCAACATCATAAAATCTACATCACGTTCTCCTTTAAGCCTCTTTCACATTCGTGATTATTCGATGAAGTTAAAAGTAATAGTGGTATATAATATTAACTCATTAAACGTTTCGTTTGGGAAACTATGTTCATATGTTTTTATCAGATTGATATTTAAACAGATACATTTTTATACAAAAAAAAATTTTTGATTAGACAAATTGTTTCCTGAGTTTATTCGGTAGTAGTATTAATCGTGGAATATGTAATTTATGCTATAAAGTATATAATTTGGTTTTTTTTTTTTTTTTCAAATAATTGTATTGTTTATTTTTTTATTTTACATTAACAGATGAACATCATAGTCACCCATTCAAAATTATCTGTGTAATTAAATTGTAGTAACAGTTTAACGTTAGTTTAAATTAAAATAATAAAATCGTTATAAAATGTTGACACGATGGAGTCTGATAACCAAACGTGTTTCGAAAAAAAATCATAACAATTAGTTTTATCAGTATTACATTCCGATTTATTATTAAAAATAAATTGACTTGACTAAATAATATTTATTGCAAAGGAAAGTGTTAAGAACTACCTTATGAGGAAGATATAAGGTAGCGATGACCAACCTTTTTTTAAGGACCATAAAAAAAATTCCAAGTGGGTCAAAAATCAAAATTGTACTTTAAAATAATATAATATTTTATTATAGGTTTATCTTAATATGGATACAGTGATAAATTTAATTATTTATTATGTATTAGTTGTTATAAATTTGAAAAAATAAATAGTATAAAAATATAATTTTTTTTTAATATGAATGCTATCCTTGTTTTTTCACAGAGAACATCAATATTAAGTTCTAATTTGCTCAAATTTATCCGAAGAACGGAAATGAAGATGTTTATTTTTATTGATTTTCATAGTTGAAAATACTTGCTCACAAAAAACCACAATAAAATTCATGCTTAAGTTTGTTGATAATATCAATGCTTCACTGTTTTAAAATTATTTCATTATCTTATTTTTTTTATAGTAGCACAGCATTTGAAAATTCGAAATGGCAAAAATCAAATTCGATTTGATACTTTGGTGGGCCGGTTAATAAATTATTGCGGACCATATTTGGCTCGTAGGCCGAAGTTAGTCACCACTGTTATAGGTCTGCATTGATCTAAATGTGTTGGAGTTTAATTGTTTCGTTACTTTTATACATAATTAATAATAATAAAAAGAAAGGGAATTTAATAATTTATTTTAAGTTTTATCCATCAATTGTGTTATGAAAATTCTAAAGTTGAATAATAAGAGTTTCCCAGATGGATTTTTAATTATTTTGAATAGAAAAATCAAAACCGATTTTTCTCTTTATTTTTACACAAATTTATAAAAAAATGTAAATACTTCCAGATTTTTAATATATTCAAATATAAAGTTTTCGAATACCACTGCACATTTACATGTATAATGTGTTAACTTACCAAATATTTGATTAATGTACTCGTACTTGAACAGTTAATTTATTTTTAATTGTTTGAAGAAAAAATATAAATCACAAAACCAAGTTATAACATATTGATGATGTAGTCTTGAAAATATCAAAACCGTAATTACCTGTAATTATTGTAATTCAAAAATAGATAATTTAAATTTTATACACTCTAATAACCTTTTAACTCGTTTAATCATTATCGTATTTGTTTAAAATTAAAAATATGTCACCTTAATCAATTGTCAACTATATACAGAATATTTGTATTATGTCCTTGGCGCAATTTCTCATATAGGATGTTATTTCTGACCTGTTTTACTTTTCAAATGAGTATAAAGAGTGTTCCGAAGTAAATACTATATAAACAATATCAACTAGTTACAGATGTCAAGGTTTTTTTAAAACTTTTTTATATCGCGCTCTACCAATTATCAAAATGATGTTTTTAGGGTATTTGTATGTACTATATTTAGTCCAGTTGCGTATTTTTTATTTTTTGCCTTTGTCATAAACACTAACGCAAAAGTTACGTATTTAGTACTCATATTTTTCCTAAAGAAGGAATAAATATATTTATTATAATTACTCCAGTAACAGAATTTATATACTTTTAATTAAAACATATTTCGATCTAAATAAATATTCTTAATAAATTATAATATTTACTTTTGATACTTTTCTTATAATTTAAAAAAAAAATGAACATTGATTATAGACATAATTTACAATTGAAAAATACGTTATAATTTTTAACGTTATAAATTATAATAATTATGAAAAAATAGAAATTCAATCAATCAATACAATTATTATCCTAGTAATTTTTTTAAATTGATACTTTTGTTTAAAAAAAATAAGTAAAGCTTCTTCAGAACATATAAATCAATAATTTTTTTTTGTCCAACTTCAATTTTTATGAATCATTATATTAAACTGTAGTTTTTAGAACAATAATATTAAGAAATTATTTTTAGCATTTTTTATAGCAAACACTTTTAAAATAATTACTTAATATGGGACATTTAAATTCAATATTATTTTATTTTTTTTTTGTATGCGAAATGGTTGTTTCATCGCAATATCCTACATCGTTTACTGAATCTCGATGTATACGAACATACCTATGATCTATGAACTGAAAACTAGATATTTTCAACTTCACCCTAAAACATGTTCGATTTTCATAATGCCGGGGTTTTGTGACCAATATTTATTTTCATGATTTTTTTAACTGAAACTCAATTATGCACATTTAGTTTAAATTTGATATATTTTTAAGTAATATTTGATTGTTTTCTAGATTATTTACAACACCGTTACTGTGAAACGCAACGATATCGTGGTTTTGATAAACTATTACATTTTTTTTAACCATATTTAATACATGACCCTTTTATCATTATAAATAGTAAGAATAGGTACTCTGTAGCTTTTATTCCTCCTACAGTGGATTTGTTTTAATTGTCTCGATAATCTCTGCGGGACATTATAGTCGAAACATTCTTATTATGTTGCATGTTGATGATATCGTATTATTAGTTAACTACTGTCAATGATTAGATATTTTTAATTTAATTTTATTTTGTGTATATTACGTATGTTAACTCACCTAAACTAATAATTTCAATTTTTTTTTTTACGTGTTACTTTATAATAATTCGATTTGTCTGAATTGATAATACTTGTCGTGAAACACATTTCTTTATATATTTTGATAATATAACATTCTGTAGCGTATTTAAAATATTATTATACAACATGTATGTACATTTATTTTAAATGCACTACTGTTCAACACTTATTTTCTTCGTATACTGTTAAAAACAAAAACAAAATAATTGTTTGTCTAGCTTTTAGATTGCGGTAGAAGAAAAACAAAAACGAACATCATAACAGAAGAATATGCGTGCACATATTATACTTACCGTATAAACGATTGTAATATGCATACAATTATACGATTGTGCTACTACAGATAACAATTTATCGATATGCACTGCATATGCATTAAGTTTATCAAAATGGGTCATTGCCAATTTATATATATATGTTTTTTTTTTTTGCATTCGAATTTATATAATATTTTATCATACATGTTATTGTTTAATATACGAATAAGACACATTACAAGTATATGAAAAATATAAGTACTAAATAAAATGCATTACCTCTCTGAAATATTGCTAAACTGCGGATTATAGGTATTAGTAAGGATCGTAATATGATAGAAGATAAAAAAAAATTGGTTTTGTTTGATCTGTGTAATGTATGAATACAAATGTAGATATTAATTTTCAAGAGTTAAAATTATGACATAAAAACAGTTTAGGCAATTCCACACTAATATCTAAAACCAACCAATAAATCTCGATTCAGGCTGCAATCATTGATTTAAAAACTCAGAAAAAAATGGCTTTAAAAGATATGAAACAAATACGTATCAATATTTGCTCAAATGTTCTAAGAACATGGACTAGAAAACACAACCCATAATATTGACCCATGTATTTTATTTTTAGTATAGTAAGTAATTATTTATTTTAACACAAGTTATATGTTCCATATTCATCAGAACATAACTCACTTATACGCCAATGATCGTAACTGTTATGGATTGAAACTGAAACGACTCTGTATAAATAAGCCAAAACATATAATTGCAGCAAAGACAGTTGGGAAACAAAAGAGTTTGTCAAATCATTATCATTATGATCGAACTGAAATAGAAAATAAAATCTTGCAAACTCCATCTCATAGATTTGAAAAAAAAATAAAAAAATAATAGTAAAATAGTAGGAACACGTAGTAATTATGAATAGGTAATATGTGTAAGGTGAGTTTCATTGTTCCATGTTCTGTGTTTTATGTTATATACGACAAAGACAAAGACAAAATTATGCGCGATCGCTTCAAGTTTGGCAGACCAATAAAAATTTGATAACATTACAATGTTAAACAACACATTGTATTATATCATTATTTCAGTATGAAACCAAAGACTTTAATGTTTTCCGGTTGTTAAAATCAGCTAAACATGAAAAAAATGTATTAATAATAAATTAGTGTTCACCAAGCCGTATCTGTTTTTATAAAAATCATACGAATAATTTAAATCCTCCCTCCACGTGTATATTTAATATTATAGGATTCTAAGGTATATCTGGGAACTCGACTTAAATACCACATTATATGAATCTATATGCTAATTGTACACACTGCATAGTTTAATAGTTCTAAATTTTTATATAAACGTAATTGTCGGCGCGGCAAGTGCCTACAATATTAGGAGGCTGGCTTGTTCGCCAGTTATAATTAATTAAATAAATAAAAATCAATATAATAAATAAATAAATGAGTCAATGTAATTCTGCTATAAATTAGGAATAAATACAATATTGGCCCACACGGCACACAAATAATAATATATAAATAAATAATTAAATAATAAACTAATTAATTAAAATGCTGCCCACACGGCACAGCCAATAATAATAAATAAATTAATAAATAATAAATAAATGCTGCCCAACACGGCACAGCCAATTATAATAAATATATGAATAAATAATAAATTAGCCTTTGGCGGCTAGGCCCGTCGGCCTTTACACAAAAACAAATATGGTCGACCAATACTCACATGTGACTGTGATTGATGGCGGATTTCATCCCAACGCGACCGCACCAGATACTGTGACTTGACAAATGCCTACGACGGCACACCGCAGTGTATAATAAAAATAAGTCACAGCGACTAGTGCGTGCGACCAACCAAGCACAGTCACCAACGAAGAACAATTCTGCAGCCCAAAAATATGACACAAATGACAAAACCACGCTATTCACAGGACGACCGCTGGCAACACTAAAAACAATAACAATTAGCACGCTAGACAATATTCCAATGCCTCGAACGATACTATACCAGACGGTCGATTCACAAAACGAAAAGGTGACGACAACGTGGTTTCACAAAGAAAATGGCTGCAGACACAGGAACACGAAAACTGAGAAGGTGTGCACACCACGAAAACGAAAAGACAAGAGCGAGTTGGTGCCGACGACATTCACCACGAAGGCTTAGGCCACCGGACACCAGAAAGAAGATTAAATGCCTCAGTGCCACCACACAAAACTGAAAAACACGCGAACTTACTGAAACTTGTGGCACTGAGAGCATGACTTTAACTTTTACTGAACAACATAACCGAAAATATTTGAAAACGTGGAATTAACGAATACATTTTCATGCGACTGATAACGATGCAACCACGCCGCTGGCCGACCGCACACGGAGGCACGCCGCCACCGCCGACCGTTGCCGCAACAGCGTGACACACCGTTACGTCGCACGAAAATGATAACACAACAAAAAATATAACAGTTAATATTTGCTGCGCAAACATACACCCCCCCTTGAAAGATTATCT
Source organism: Sipha maydis (assembly GCA_034509805.1). Lineage (NCBI taxonomy): Eukaryota > Metazoa > Arthropoda > Insecta > Hemiptera > Aphididae > Sipha > Sipha maydis. Next base: position 82,927 of record JASXSY010001138.1, read on the forward strand.
TTCAAAACTTACACATTAAATATAAAACAAAATTACCGAACAATTGAAACTTGATAGAGGGGTATGCTATAAACAATAAATATTATGATGAATATATGAGAACTTATCTGCAAAAATAATATGAATGACACAGCCCAAAATAATATATGAGACACAACAATGCCTATATAAATAAACAAAAAATACATAATATAAACAATTCCCCTTCCTTAATTCCCTAATCTTCATCTTCATCGTTACTGATAGGAAGCAAAGCTAATTTGATTGTAGGACGCTTGAATTCGGTCCCAGAGGAATTGCGCACAGTCACTGCTCGAACACACCCATCAGCCCCAGGGTGTACAGCTGTTACTCGTACTAGTGGCCACTTCAGTGGTGGCATGTTGTCATCACGTAGAATTGCTAAATCACCAATAGCGAAATTGCGATTCTGCTTGGTCCATTTTCCTCTCCGTTGTAATTGTGGCAAGTATTCCAATGACCAGCGCTTCCAAAACACCTGCATTTGCCTTTGCATAAGTTTGTACCGCTTCAATCGATTCTGGGGAACAGATGACACATCGGGTTCTGGTGGCAACATGAGTGGACCTCCTATGAGGAAATGACCTGGTGTTAATACATTGAAGTCTGCTGGATCTGATGAAGTTGGATACAAAGGTCGAGAATTTAACACAGCTTCAACCTGGCATAATAGGGTAGTGGTTTCTTCAAAAGTTAGCAATACCCCTTTTGATATGCGAACAAGATGCTTCTTTGCAGACTTGACAGCACTCTCCCATAGCCCACCAAACTGTGGGGCAGCAGGCGGGATGAAATGCCATGCGATTTCTCTCATGGTGAGAAAGTCATGTACCTTTTTACTCTTTGCGGTTGTCTTGAAATAGGTTTTGAGTGTGCGGTCCGCGCCAACAAAATTAGTGCCATTGTCACTGTAGAGATTCTGGCACTGGCCTCTCCGAGACATGAATCGGGATAGAACAGCCAAAAAATCTTCGGTTGACAGTGATGATACTAGCTCTAGGTGAATGGCACGAGTAACCATACACACAAACACGCATATATAACTTTTTATTGGTGTTACCTTTCTTAATCCGCTTCGAACAAATATTGGACCACACAGATCTACACCACTACTGGAGAAAGGCCGAGCTACTGTCACACGTACACTGGGCAAAGGAGCCATTAATGGTGATGCAAGCTGAGGTTGAGCACGAAAACAAGTAATACATTTTCGAACAATTCGTGCAGCGATTTGTCTACCTCTGATAGGCCAGTAATTTAATGATATGTGGGCAAGTAGCGCCTGCGGTCCGGCATGTAAAAGGCGAATGTGCTCATATTTGAAAATTAGATTTGAAACTAAAGACTTAGATGGCAGTACGATAGGATGTTTGAAATTGTGATGACCTGAAGCATTGCTAAGTCGCCCTCCAACTCTGATCAATCCTTGGTCATCAATAAACGGATTTAAGGACTTCAAACAGCTACTGCGATGAACCATTTTACCAGCACGCAAAGCTGACATTTCTGTTGATAATTCATCAGATTGGGCTTTCATTAACCAAAAATATTTAGCCTTATTCATTTCATCCACTGAGATGAAACCAATACATTTTTTATGATGTAACCTTCTGGCCATACAGTTGAAAACAAAGCGTTGAATTAGGGCAGTTATTCTTAATAGTTCAGACAAAGTTGAAAATTTCTGCAATAACCAGAACGGTTCTTGGCTTGTAACGCTTAAAACTAACTTGACCTTGCGTAGCTCTGGTAATTCCGAAGGAAAGTCTGGTACACCAGGCCAAAAGTGCTTTTCCTTCCTGAGCCATCTTGGCCCTTGCCACCACAATTCAGTTGATATCATTGTCTCAACATTAACACCTCTGGATATTAAATCAGCTGGATTGTCTGAAGTGGGAACATGATTCCATTGCTCTGGAGTGGTTAGATCTTGAATACCAGCAATTCGATTTGAAACATATACTTGGAAAATGCATTTGCTATTAATCCATGCAAGGACAATTGTAGAGTCAGACCACAGGTATACCTCACAGTCTGGAATAATGATGTTTACTAGCCGTAACTCAACCTGAATCTCAGCTACGAGTTCTGCCAATAATAATGCACCACACAATTCCAAACGGGGTATGGTAGTTGCTTTTAATGGTGCCACTCTGGATTTGGAAGTGAATAAATGAGTATGTACTTCACCATCATGAGTAACAGACCGCAAGTATAGACATGCTCCAAAGGCACTTTGTGATGCATCGCAGAAGCCATGCAACTGGATCGAAGCATAAGTACATAGAGCCCTTCTTGGAACAGACAGTTCAGTGAGTCTTTGCAAGCTTGAATAAAATTTAGCCCACTTTGACTTGAACTCAATTGACAACACTTCATCCCAATCAATCTTGAAGCTCCAAAGCTGCTGTATGAATATTTTTCCTTTTATAAGAAGAGGTGCAATAAGTCCTATAGGGTCGTACACACTGTTAATGTCGGACAATAAGATACGTTTGGTCATGTTTTGAGGTGGATGCCAGGGTTTTATTGCGAATCGAAAGCTATCAGTTGCTGGCTGCCACGTGAGCCCCAAGGCCGTGACCATGTCTTCTTCAGTGAGTTTGAGTACGAATGTGGGGTCATCACATGCTGCTGGTATTTTGTTAATTAAATCAATTGAATTAGAACACCATTTGCGAAGCGAGAATCCAGCGGGCTGCAAGTGTGTTAACAATGACCTGTACATTTGATAGCATTCATCTACAGAAGATCCACCACTAAGTAGATCATCTACATAGAAGTCTTGAGTAATCACTCGTTGTAGTTTGGGATTATTTGTGGAACGTCCTATATCAGTTAGACAGCGAGTGGCCAAGTATGAGGCAGACTTAGTGCCATATGTTACTGTGCACAACCTGTATTCTTGTAACTGATCTGCAGGACTTTTTCGGTAGAGAATTCGTTGAAGATTCCTATCTTCCGGCGCAACTGATACTTGTCTGTACATTTTCTCTACATCCGCAGTGAATGCTACTTGATAAGTGCGAAATCGGAGAAGGATTTGAAATATATCAGGCTGTACTTTTGGTCCCTTAAGTAGAACGTCATTGAAAGAAATGCCAGACTGAGTTTTGGCGGAGCCATCGAATACAACCCTGAGCTTAGTCGTGGTACTGTTTGCCTTGAATACTGGATGATGCGGCAGATAATATTTTGGCCCAGAAGCATTAGGACTGGATAGTTCCATGTGTTTTAACTTTAAGTACTCAGAAATAAACATATCATACTGTTCAGCTAATTCAACATCTTTAGCAAACCTTCTTTCTAGGTTATAAAATCTTTTTTGTGCCATTGTTCTGGAATCACCAAGGTAACTAAGCTTGTCATTAACTGGCAACCTTACAACATATCTCCCATTTTCATCACGCTTAACAGTTGATATGAAGTGCTCTTCAGCTTGAACTTCTTCATTGTGTTGCTCATTTGTGGTTGAGGTGAACAAGCTAAGCGCAGAGTTGCTGGATGTTGGGACAGCAAGCATTGTAGTTGTTGACTTGTCTAAAGACTTTTCAAACAGTTTACCAGTGAGTATCCATCCAAGCTTTGTATGATGTACACTAAGATGTTTGGATAACTGTTGACGTGCACCAAGGAAGATATCATAGAACAAATCAGCACCAAACAATATGTCCACAGCAGCTGGTATATTCGGTTGTGGATCAGCCAAGTTATTTTTGATGTAGTCAGGTATGTTCACTTGATCCAAGTCGAACATCTGATGTGGCAAACTTCCGGTAATGAATGGCAATGAATGAAATTCTACTTTAAAACAATAGTTTTGACATTGAGATGATACAATGCATGGCATTAAGCGCACAGTTGAGGAAGACATTTTACCAACACCTGATATTGACAATGAAATATTTGTCTGACTTAGACGTAAACGTTGAGCACAAGATGACGTTATAAAGTTGAGCTGCGAGCCTGAATCTAAAACCGCCCTGCAACGCCGAGGATTTCCATCGGAATCAAGGATGTATACTATAGCAGTAGCAAGCATGACAGATGAAGTAGAACTGGATGTATTTTTGGTATTGTACTTAACATGTAGTACTGAGTTAGCTGGAATGGATATTTGCTGTTCAGTTTGCATTGGGTTCACTTGTACTGGCATAAGGTTTGACTCAATATGAAGTTTGGAGTTATGCTTTTTATTACACGTGCGACAACCACCGAAACGACACTGATTGGAATGATGACCTGGCAGCAAACAATTAAAACACAATCTATGGTCAGATACAACCTTTGATCTATCAGCTACAGACAATTTACTGAACTGGTCACAAAAATACAACTTGTGTGCTCCTGAACACATGACACATCTTGGCGGATTAATAGATGTAGGAGTTTGGCTGGCTAAGAAAACTCTCTTAGCCAATGGTTTGAGCGTGGCGCGTTCGTTTTCTCTCCTGGTAGGAACTTTAGTTGTCACGTTTTCAATTTCACCAACCTCGTAGGCACATACTCTACTTGCTAAGAACTGCTCTATATCTGTATACTTTGGTAATTTTCTTGATACTTGACGTAGCTGCCATTCTCCTACTGTGGTTGCATCTAGTTTGCTACAAATTAGAGTAACTAGCCAAGCATCCCAGTACTCAACTGGCTGATTTAATGCCTTTAATGCTCGAACTTGAGAGACAACATGATGATGAAGATTGCGTAATTCTGTTGCAGAAGGTTGACTAACTGATTTTGTAGACATGAGTGATCTTACGTGTGACTGAATTATAAGCGACTCATTTTCATAACGTTCAACTAATGTTTCATATGCCATTTGATAATTGCCTTCAGTTGTAGGAATTGAAGAAATAACCTCAGAAGCTGAACCAGTTAGACATGACTTAAGATAATGCAACTTTTGGACTTCTGCTAATGATGTGTTAGTATGGAACATAGCATTAAATGTGTCTAAGAACGCTACCCATTTCTGCAAATCACCATCAAAGTTGGGAGCCGGAATAGATGGCAGTTTAAAAGCGTCACGCCCAAGTGCTTGTGTTGATGACTGATTACTTTCTGTAATCGTTGGCTTGTGTTCCTTTAACAATTCTAATAATATTGCTTTGATGGTATAACTTTCATCACCGATTGTAAATCGTTCTTCTAATATTGTATCGGACACATCATCTCTCTGTTCCAACTCAGATTGCAACTCTTCAAAACTCACCATGAGTTCTTTTAATTTATCAAAGCGTACTTGCAGCTGATAGTAGGAATTCACAAGTGGATTGAACTTTTCAGCATACCTTTTTATAATTTCCATTGATTTAACAACAACGTTTCTCTTTTTTAACAATTTGCGCACTGTGGGTGTAGTATCTTGTTCATCTGGCATGTTGAATGAAGTTGACAATAATAATTTGAAATGATAACAAGTGTAGAGCTAAGCTCACAAAAAAAAAAAAAAATAATAAATTAAGTAAAAATAAGGAACTCTGATATAAAATTAAAACATGAGATTAATAATCAAATAAAACAAAAGAAGAACAAATGGTAACTAGAATTAATATAATGTAACATACAACTGTAATAAATAAGAATAATAATAAAAATTAACCATAAAATAGGTAAATGACTGAAGACAATTTTAACAAATGGTAACTAGGGCAGCAAAATATAATGGTAAACTTGTGCAGTGAATTACATTGACAGATGTAAAAAATTAAAAATAAAGAAATAACATAAATCACGTCGAGGTCACCAAAATGTCGGCGCGGCAAGTGCCTACAATATTAGGAGGCTGGCTTGTTCGCCAGTTATAATTAATTAAATAAATAAAAATCAATATAATAAATAAATAAATGAGTCAATGTAATTCTGCTATAAATTAGGAATAAATACAATATTGGCCCACACGGCACACAAATAATAATATATAAATAAATAATTAAATAATAAACTAATTAATTAAAATGCTGCCCACACGGCACAGCCAATAATAATAAATAAATTAATAAATAATAAATAAATGCTGCCCAACACGGCACAGCCAATTATAATAAATATATGAATAAATAATAAATTAGCCTTTGGCGGCTAGGCCCGTCGGCCTTTACACAAAAACAAATATGGTCGACCAATACTCACATGTGACTGTGATTGATGGCGGATTTCATCCCAACGCGACCGCACCAGATACTGTGACTTGACAAATGCCTACGACGGCACACCGCAGTGTATAATAAAAATAAGTCACAGCGACTAGTGCGTGCGACCAACCAAGCACAGTCACCAACGAAGAACAATTCTGCAGCCCAAAAATATGACACAAATGACAAAACCACGCTATTCACAGGACGACCGCTGGCAACACTAAAAACAATAACAATTAGCACGCTAGACAATATTCCAATGCCTCGAACGATACTATACCAGACGGTCGATTCACAAAACGAAAAGGTGACGACAACGTGGTTTCACAAAGAAAATGGCTGCAGACACAGGAACACGAAAACTGAGAAGGTGTGCACACCACGAAAACGAAAAGACAAGAGCGAGTTGGTGCCGACGACATTCACCACGAAGGCTTAGGCCACCGGACACCAGAAAGAAGATTAAATGCCTCAGTGCCACCACACAAAACTGAAAAACACGCGAACTTACTGAAACTTGTGGCACTGAGAGCATGACTTTAACTTTTACTGAACAACATAACCGAAAATATTTGAAAACGTGGAATTAACGAATACATTTTCATGCGACTGATAACGATGCAACCACGCCGCTGGCCGACCGCACACGGAGGCACGCCGCCACCGCCGACCGTTGCCGCAACAGCGTGACACACCGTTACGTCGCACGAAAATGATAACACAACAAAAAATATAACAGTTAATATTTGCTGCGCAAACAGTAATAATTAATATAAACTTCAATGATTGTTTTTATTTTTAAATAGTTGTCTACGCCTTTTTATTTTTCATGCAAATATTTCGTTTTCGTACGAATATTATGAGTTATAACGCCATGTAACATGTAAATAACAGAGAATAAAAATTAATCGACACATTATAATAAATATATAGGTATACGTTTATGAAAAAACAAGTTACAATAAATTATTCTCATTTCAGTTATTATATACACGCCCAATCGCATTCATTGGCTAATAGCTGGTTATCAGATAAACGCGGTTTCACCAGATCGTCGTATTATTCGATACGTCTATAGTTTATTAATAAAGTGGTACAGTCCAACAAAATGTTTGTAACCTGAATACCTTGACCTTCGCACAAAACAACTTCCGAAATTCCATTCTTAAGCCGTGCAGAAGATTGGATGTGCGCACAGAAATTTAAAATGCGCCATTTCAACCCCTACTTTAAAAATAGACTATATTAGCGTGCTGATTAAACAGACTATTGTAATTATAATTAAAAATATTATATTTGAATACATCCATTTTCACGAGTGTAAATTAATGATGATGTGGACGAAAAAATTGTACAAAATCAAATAACAACATTAATTAAGTATTTGGGTTAAGTATTAAAGCATACATTTAAGATAAAATATTTAGATATGAGTATATTAAATAAAAAAAAATGAAGAGTATATTTGCATATTGTACAAACTCCGAGCCTAATGACCTTATCCGGAGGACACCACGATGAGGTTAGCTCAGTCTTCCAGAAGACTTTGCAAAGTTATGGTCATACTTGAAGTTATGCTTGACAAAGAGGTGAAAGTAATTTCACTTGCATAGTTCTCAAGTATTCCATTTTCATCCACGTGGTCGGATGCTGTTCGATCTTAATAGTCATTTACTTAATTTACTTTCGTGTTTTTTGTGTAAGCTCATAATTTATATCTAGTTTATTAAATAATAATTATATTAATTCAAACCAATATTCTATAGAAGAAAGCATAAATGAAGAATACTCTGAAAGAAGTGAATCTCCACCACTTTCTTCAAATGAATACACAAATTTAGACCTCCATCTAATAGTTGATCCTCATACTACAATTGATGATGTTGATGAAAATAAATATTTAAAGCTGAAAGGAATCATTTTTGTAAATATTGAAACTTGTATAAAACACATAATAAAATCGTCTTTAATGAAAGGATACAACAGTAGGTTAGAAACTAAAACATATACCTACATAAAATATATGCTCTTTGGATCTAAGATATCGAACAAAATTTTGTAGTGAATCTGAGATCAAAAATATTAAGCCAATTATAAAATCTGTTATTGATTTATTTGTGTGATGAAACAATTCCTCGAGAAAAATTATATCTATCAGATTTGTAAAATCTTAATTTTTTATAAATTTATATAATTATTAATATTAATAATATTTTTTATTAAAGAATTAGCTGTATTTTTGGACGAAACATGTGTATAATAGAAACAGATGTGTCACTGTCAGTTCATCAAGTGTAGATCAGAATTTCGTAGAATTAACAAAGTATTTGCAGCAACCAGAAATAATATTTAATGCAAAATCTTATTAAAGACGGAAAACTAATAGCAAACCATTCCCTACACGCAGTCAGATAAGTAGAACGTATTTATGTGTATCTGTTACTAGTATACTCGTACTAAGCAAGAAGATTTTTAGCTGTGTTGAAAATATAGCAACCGATCATTGATTCAGCTCAACGCCGACACATGTTGGACAGTTAATTTTTTTATCCATGAATCAATAATTTATAAACTAATTATAATATATAACAGTGCTTAAATAAATTATAAATATTGCCTTGAGTATTATATAATAAAGTGCTTTTAAATACAACCGGTTTCGATTTAAAAATCATCATTAAGTACAAATAATGCGTTGAATACAAAATTAAATGATAGAATAGATATGAAAATAAATTTTACTTAGAGAAAACATTTTTATTTAATAATAATTAAGTTTTAGTAAAAGATATTGTGTTTTTTACGAGTTTTATTTATTTTATTTATTGTAATATACCTACTGTGTGTTTCATTTTTAAAATAACAGGAAATATTTTTAACGCATGACCTTAAATTTGATTCAGTTTTTTTTTTTTGTTACGTACATGACATATGAATACATCTGGTTTTAATAAATTTTAATTTTTAACTTTTTTTGTATCGGTGAATTCACAGTAAAATAAAAATTCCTTAAATAGGAACTATTATTTTTGATATTTGTATTGCTTTATTTTTTTGATCAACTTTGATCTTAACAGCTTTTTTATATCTTCAAAATTAACATTTTTAGGACAATCGAAAATTTTAAATTATATAATTCATAGTTATCGCATTTTTTAACGCTCAATCTTAGTTACGTGCTAAGAGTTATTATTTTAACAATTTATTTTTTGTTAAAGCTACTAAACTATTATTAGAATTATTAATTACTATTAATCATGTTTTTAATCAAATCAATAAACTATTATCGAAATAATTAGAAAGTAATATTACCTTAATTTTTTTTTTTTTAGTGTTCTAATATATGTTAGATTATTAACCGGTGTAATTTAGATATGATATCTTTCTAATATTGACTATTATAAGTCAAACGTTTTTCGTAAGTCACACGTTACACATCAAATATTTTCTATACAATATCTATACACAAATATGTGATAAAACCGATATGGTATTAATTTTTAGAGAACGTCATTATAATTTGCATAACGTAGCAATACTCTATTGCCTATATTTTCTATACTGAACTATATTCCGAAAAATATCCACCACACAATTATTTTTAACGAATAGTAAAAAGTCTTAGAGAAAAAGGAGAACTTTCAGATGTTATTAACTGCCATCGCAATTGGAGACCACGAGCCCATGAATCTAATAAAAATGAAGAATTACAGATATTAGCATATATTCAATTAAATTATCTTTCTTCAGATAGAAATTGGGCTAGAGAAGTAGGTGTCTCTGTGGTGGAAACACATTAAATTTAAAAAAAAAACATAAATTATACGCATACGACATAACATAATACAACATTTAACACCCGATAATTCCGATAGAATACTTACATTTATTACATAATTAATGGTAGAAATTTAAGACTATTATTACTATTTTTAAAATATGTTTTTTGGACAGTTGAATCAAAATTCACTATTAACGTTGTTATCGACAATTAATATAACCGCTATTGGTCAGATCATAATCCTAACTGAAAAATGATTCAAACTTTCAGCATGTCGGGGGAACGAATGTCTAGTGTGGAATTCCATGTGTGGTAAATTACTTGGTCCTTACTTTTATGACGGTTCGACAAGTAGAGAGTATTTATTTAGACTTTTGTCGAACACTCTACCAAATTTTATCGATGAATTTAACTTAGATATCTGCATGCATTAATTTTTCCACGCAAGATGCTCATAATGTAAAAATTATTCGAGAATATCTTAACCAAACTTTTGGCTATAAATTGATAGGGGTATATATGATTCATTATAAATATCTCCTAAATCACCTGATATAAGATCATCATCAGACTATTTTTTATGAGAACATTTAAAAACAGTAATTATTGCTAATTCGCTTACTAATCTTGAAGATAGAGCGTTGAAAAAAGCTATAATTACGAATTACCTAATTTATAACTTTTGACTATTCAAAAAATATCAATTTTGAAGATATCAAAAATCTGTTAAGATCAAAGTTGCTCAGAAAAAATAAAGCAAGTTTTTTTTTTTTATTATTAGCTTTTAGTATAAACTATGGTAGCTCTACAATGATTTAAGAATATAAAATACAAAGGTTATAAGATGAGATAAGATACATTAGTCCCGAAAGATTGTACAATACATAATTACATAAGCAATTAAGATTAATTCATTGCAACTAGTGAGTTAATAATAGTTATAAAAAAAGTTAAAAATTAGAATTTATCAAAAATATGTGTAATCATATGTACTGTACACAATAAAAAAAAAACCAGAATTAAATTCAAGATCATACGTTCGAAAAATTTCCTTTGCTTTAAATTAATTTTAAAATTGAACACACGGTATATTTATATTACTGAAAATATGATTAATTTTAATAAATCTCTATAAATAAAAACCAAATACCTACCTAATATCACTACATCTCAAAAATGACAGATCTTATAAATTTGATATAATGGTGCTACCAACACTCTAAATGTTCACAAGATAAGGTTTTCCAAAATTCAACTCTTAAAGAACGAAAAGTGGTAAATATGAAAAAAAAATCGGTTATCCTAAAACGCTAAAGCTATATAGCGAATACTCCAATATATTTGTTTATAAATACTACATTAATACTACATATATGCGTTTAGCGCAGCGTTGGGTAATTATTTACTGCAACGCAATCCGAAAACGACGCTCCCGTTTCAATGTCATTGATCCAGTGGCGCCGAAACCATAAATCAAAGGTGACAATCGCCACCCTTCTTTTAATGAGTGGGTGGTGCTGGTCTCGTAGTGGGTGTCTGAGCCTCTGAAGAATGAGGTTGATAACTTGATTATAATTCATAATATATAAAGTATAAGCTAATGTTCTATCATTTAGCTTATTAATTATAAAGATAAAAACAGTACATACGCCGTATGGTATACACGTATGTCATACACTAGTCTATTATATATTTATAGATTGCAGTACATAATTTAAACCATGTAAAATATATTCATTTATCATTAATAATATTTTATTTTATAAACATAGATACCTAATGTTATTATTTATGATTGATCATTGTCCAGTTTATTGTATATGTGAATTTTAATAATGTAAATTATTGTGTATCATTATTATCATTATTTGTTACGTATTATTTTTGTTCTATTTCGGTATCTATCTCTCTTCAACGTTCTCGTTGTCTCTTTCCGGTTGCCAATATCGCACTACGTCTTTTTATCGTGTCGTTCTATAAAATTATTATTATTATTATTCGTACCGTCATTATGACTATCGATGATTTATGCACCATACATATTTTGTTCATTCACCATTTTCGGTTGTACACTCGTTATTCAGTTACCTTTAACCAAAATAAGCCGTTAGTACCAGCATTCGTCACGTGAGTTTCACTCTCCAACCTTGCGTGTGCGATCTATTTATCTGCGTGTTGTTCATAACTTGTCTACCGGTCAACATCGTCGACCCGGATCGACGGCGTGTCATCCATTGCGGGCGTCCCCACGGTATTGACTTATCGACAGCCCTGGATCAGGATAGGTGCCAGTCGTCTCCTGGTAGCGTAAGACCGCCAACACTGATGAGTGGTGCTCACGAGGTCAACCAGGTGATCGGTCGAATAGGAGTTAACAGTTGTGCAGATACTATAATCGACACGTCGTTTAGTTTAGGTTTAGTCAAAGTATTGTTCGATTTGCGTGTGAGCTCTGTGATCGTTGTATCAATCCAATTCGACCACATAATATCTTCTTCTCCCCTTCTCTGATTATTTATTCTACGTCCTGCGATCCACGTGCACGTATAATTTGTTTCCGTTCCTTTAATATCATTGCGTCGCATCAGCCGCCGCCACCATGCTTAGGATCGGCGAAGCCCGATTGTCTTACCTGCAGCAACATTCATGGAATCAAACGTTAAGTTGCGTATCCGTCCACAGTCGGGCGCAACATTTTTTTCGTCAACTAATTGTCGTCTCACATCACTATTGTATGACTTGACCCTCGATCATCGTTTTATATTTAATCAATGGCGCTACAACCGGGGTGGATGGTGATGTATAACATCAGAGTCCAAAGACTCAATGGCGGCCTCATCATAGGAGTAAACTTGGAGAATATTTTTGCCGCAAAACGATTGAAAAGCGCGTTTAATAATAAGTGAGTAGTAAGTAGTTTTTATTGAAAACTACTTAATTTACCAATACTTCAATTGTTATAGGGCTTCAGACTTAGCTTATCATCAAGGAGGGATAAATCCTCAAGATCCTAGTTGCACCATTACCTTTAACGGTATTCAAACATAAATGTAGTGTGTTTTATTATATTTTTCGTATTTACATATTTCATATTGTATTAGGCTTTGATCACACTATGCGTTATGTCGGTTACCGATTAAACCTTGGTATCCGTATAATGAGATTAAAAAGTATGTGAAAATCATTTTTGACCCAAAAGTTACTAATATTATACTATTAAAAAATAATTTTACGTATTATAGAATGTATAATAGAAATAATAAGTATAATATGTATAATTGTAATATATATTATATATTATATTTTATACCTACTATGTGTAGCAAAATTTTATAATTAGATTGATATTGTTTAAGACCTCACCTTATACATAAATCAGTATTTATGTGTGTTGAATGAGTATATTGACCAGGGTTTGCACGAAAAAGCCCACCTCGAAAAAACCCGGACTGTTTTCTGAGTTAAACCCACTTGATATTTTGAAAACCCCATAAAATAATAAGAATCTATAATGCTTAAAAGTGTTTGTGTTTCTGTTACAACTAGCGCTGAAGAAAATTACATCTATAACTAAGGTTTAAACACGAATAATACAAATAAAAATAAACAATATTGGTGTTCTCATACATATTATGCTATATTGAATGTTATTTTTGAATTGGACTAAAGGTAAGAAGAAAGCTTTACGTTTCGGAATACCAATGTTTTGGTGTGAACTTAAAAATTATGGTGATTATTGTTATTTTTGTTCATGTAATGTACAAGGATTTAATATAAAAAAGAACCGGATGGGCCTCGCTCTGCTGTACAGTTGGGGGTGGAGTGCACCTCGTTTATAGGATAGGTCATTATTACAATGGATTTGTTAAATTTGAATTCAATGATAGGTATCATTGTATACGAAAAACGATTCTGAACGGAGATGATATGTTTGTCTAGAATATAATACAATGTTATTTATAAATATTGTAATAAGTATATTTTATTTTGAAACGATAAATATATTTTTCAATTAGGATGGGTTGGCAGTTGCATACAGTGACATAGTTTGTCAGTCTAGAATATTATACAATATATTATATTTTACATGTAATTTTATGTCAATATTCGCTGTTCAAACGCTTATAAAAAAAAATTGTGCGTATGGATTTTAATAATTTTGAATGACATTAAGAACTACTTCTTTGGAATCTTCTAGTAATTTTCAAGTATTTTGTACGAGCCAAATTTTTTTTATCACCGATTATAAAAATAAAATGTAAAAAATCGAATATTTTAAATGCCTATAAGTGGTTTAAAAATCAATATAATATTTTGAAAAAAATATGACATAAAGGAAATACCAATCTTAACAGCTGGTAGAAATTTCAAATATCTGCGACTCATACTTTTTGAATTATAACAAATATTTAAAATCGTTTGAGAATAAATCGCTATTTTATGCAATTTCGTAAATATTTAAATTTCAAATAGTCATAAAATTTTTCCTTTAGATCCGGTAGACATTTTTTTAAAGATTTTTGAAGAGTAGCTTATAGATAACCTAGTGTTAAAATTTTGAACCCTAAGTATGAACAGAAAAAATGTTATGAATTTTTATCTACAAAATAACTTACAAATTTTCGCAATTTTTACATATTTCGTATAAATTGGAACCTTGAGCACTTATAAAAAAAAATTGTGACTTACGATTTTAGATGTTTTTTTTATCAGTTAAGGAACATTTTATAAGAAACCTTGTATTAAATTTTCAAGATTTTCTGGCCGACCAAAAAAATTTTATCGTTATTTTAAAAAAAAAAAATTAAAAAAATTGAAAATTTCAATTGTCTATAAATAGCTCAATAAAAGTCAAAATACTTTGAAAATTTAACGGTGTATAGAGAACACTAATCTTAACATTTGGTGAAAATTTTAAGTATTTACATCGATTAATTTTTAGGGTTTTTTCCCGTGGCATTTAAAAAATATTGAAAATTTTTTTACTTTTGATCCCCCAAAGTACCAACTAGGTTCACTTTCCTTTCAGAAAAGTTGCTACATAAGCAAATCGAATCATTTTTACTGCCAAAAAAAGGTGTCGTCAGACACAAAAAATAAATAAAAAAAATAAATAAAATAAAAAATATTTAAAAAATAAATAAAAAAAATTAAAAAAAATTTAAAAAAATAAAAAAAAAAACACACATCATTGTAAAACCAATAGATTCCATCACTCCGTTCAGAATCTAAAACACACATCATTGTAAAATCAATACATTCTTCACTCCGTTTAGAATCTAAAAAAAAACACACATCATTGTAAAACCAATAGATTCCATCACTCCCTTCAGAATCTAAAAGAAGAAAAATATTATCTATCCCGATGACATTCGATCTGCTATAAGGACCCATGGACCTACTATACCCATACCTTTATTTCCAGTCAATCTTGATACTATTTTAACATCTGAATCCAATTATATTGATTCGAATAATTCTGATTATTTTGAAGAATCTTGTAATACACCTCAACTTTTTACACGGAGTGAATTAAATGACCTTATAAGGGATTTGGATCTTCCAAAAGATGCTTCAGAACTTTTAGCTTCGAGACTTAGTCATAAAAACTTATTAGCACCAGGTACGTTGTCATCTTTTTATAGAAATCGTGAACATGAGTATGTTCAATATTTTACTCAAGAGGAATCATTAGTATATTGTAACAATATACCTAGAGATGTTAAAATACCGTATTTTATTTTGTTGTTGTATAATACCGTATAATACCGGTATTATACCTGTATTATACCGTATAGAACCTTCCAGTACCTCAAATTATTGGAAATTTAATAGAGGTTATAAACCTATTATTAATTATAAAATACGAATCATTTAAAAAATGACTAGAAGGTCAGAAAACATATAATACAAGATTTAATTTAATAATTTAATAATTAATTAATAACTAATGGATATTTTTAGAACCTTACCCTACTCATTAGGAATACATGATAATAATTAATAAATGATAATAATAAATAATAATTTTATATCTAAATATTTTTAATCGTGTTAATAACTAAAAATAACGCCTTAATTTTTATTTTTTTTATACCGTCTGTATAAAATAATTTTATACCATGCGTATAATACCTTGTATAATACAGTTTCATACCACTGTATAATACAAACTCACATCTCTAAATATACCCAAGTTAATTAATAAATTAGGAAATATTGAATATAATAAAAATGAATGGCGACTGTTTATTGATTCAAGCAAACGAAGTTTAAAAGAAGTTTTACTACATAATGGCAATTTTTTTAGCATCTGTGCCAGTAGCCCATTCAGTATATCTTAAAGAAACTTACGATAACCTAAAGTTTTTTCTCGAAAAAATAAAATATTTAGAACACAAATGGTCGATTTGTGGAGATTTAAAAATAATATGTATGTTATTTGGTCAACAACATGGGTATACACAATTTCCGTGTTACTTTTGTGAGTGGGATAGTCGAGCGCGTGACAAACATTGGACTCAAAGACAGTGGCCTTTAAGAAATAATCTTAACGTAGGAAATAAAAAATATATTACGAAGTAATTTAGTCGACCCCAAAAAATATTTTATTATATTTTATTTAATATTTACATTTAAATTAAAAATACTATCATGAAGGGACACATGTTATTTTATTTTTATTTTTTAAATTTAAAAGTTAAGGCTTTGTAGTAAATATTTAGGAAATATATAAATAAAGTTTATATTTATTTTTTTAAACTTTACACTTGGTATTTTTACCTTTAAAAAATAATTTATCCTTTAGTTTTGTTTACTTTAAATTACTTAAATTTAAAATATTTTCATCATAAAGACACACACTAAATGAGTTGACATTATAATTTCAAATAATTGGTTTTATAGTTGTTAATAATAATAAAAAAAATTTAGTAATCAGATGAAAAAATAAACCTATGGACTATGGTATATGTCCTATACATATGACATGGGTAAAATAGTATACGCGTTGGGCAATTAGAACAGAGGAGGAGCTAAGTTTTAAAATGTACTTTTTTAAATTTTTATATCTAGTCACCAAATTTATAATCCCCATCTCATCCTTATATTGTTCGATAGATTTTTTTTTTCGACCTTCTGAAAATCTTACAGCCAACTAAAGTGCCCTTCACACGTCCTGTCCTTCGTACACAACGAAAATAAGGATTTAAAAATTGTAAAAACAGGATGGGGTATCGTTAATTCTATATGTACCTCGGTTGTCTCTAAATTCCCATTCCTGTCCTACATAATATTTACAACCTCTACACGCCACTTGTAAGTGATCTTTAAAAAAAAAAAAAATATATTTTGAAATGCTAAGTACATATAATTGTAAACAAAGTGCTGTGCATTTAATATCTGTGGACTTTCAGAACAGACGGGGTCAGCAAAAATATGAGCATCTAGGTGTTTTTTGTACATATATAAACTATAATGCATGACAAATCATGAAAGACACCAATAAAAACTCAGATGGAAGTAGATAGGGATAAGCTTAAGAAGGTATATTTTCCGACCAAGGTTATTGGAGTAGAGAAAAAAATACGAATCGATTATAACATAAATAATAATAAATTACAATAGAGATTCAAGGCTTCAGACATCGAATTGTGTCTAAACTTATTATTGTTATAAATCTTAGTCAATATTTTATTTGATAATCGTTATTAATGATCAAAACTATTTACATTTTTGTGTACAGTTCGCATTAATTTGTATTTGTCGACACTCATATTCTGTTTTTCTATATTGGTGTAACATATTTTAAACATTATAAAGATAATAAAATAAGTAATTCAATTAGTTTTCGTTATCCACATTATGTCATCGATTATAAGTTGCCATATATGACCGTGTGATAGCTAACGACAAAATCGTTGGTGAACATTGTCGAACGTGTTTGGATAATGTTTTTAAAATTAATGTTTTCGAGATTTCGGGAAAATTGCAATAAACCGATAAGATTATTTTAACCCTTTGTCGATCAATGGTACTTATAGGTAGTATTACTAGTTACTACAAAGAAAATGTTAGAAATGAACAAACAAAATACCGAACACTGAACTTCTTGAACTTCTCGAACTCAGACAATCTAGACTGAATGACCGCAAATGATGATATAAAATTACTGCTTTTTTTTCTGTATGAATAGTTTTTTTTTTTTTTTTTAATTGTTTGAACATTTACAATCTGTATTAATAAAAACACAATAAGTAAATGTGTGAATGTACAACAAAACAATATACCTAATATAAAACAGAATGGCGTGATAAGGGAGATTATTTTCAGGCGATGAGGGGGGTTGTCAGGTAATGTAAGTGAGGACAGGTGAGAAATAAGAGGATTTTGGCATTGCTGTAATTTTTTATGAAATTTAATGTAATATTGTTTGGTTATTTGTTCAACGGTTTGTATTCTTAAGTCCTTGTGAAGTGCATTATTTGTTACATACCATGGGGCAGAGGCTATGAGGCGAAGGGATATGGACTGAAATGCTTGAATGGTTTGGTATTTCCCCAGATTTGAGAGCCATAAATCCACATGGGTCTTAAAAGAGATTTATATGTTGTTAGTTTTGAATTTATGTAAAGTTTGGATATAAGTATTGGGCGAAGCTTGTGTAGGTGATAATTTAGTAATTTGCGTGGGGTTATGATATGAGAAATACAACAATTAGTACAACTCTCTTAACAATATCCAAATGTTTAATCGGCATTAATTTTTAATTTACCATTTGGCTTTTATTGTTTATACTACTTGCCCTCGAATTCACTGTTTACTCTTTTTTTACTCCTTTTAATTTTTTTATAAAACGTTAAAATATTTATTTATTTTCTTCTGGAAATGTATATATTTCTGTTCAACCCATGGATATAAAAATAAGACTATTAATAATGGTAATATTTAATCTATTCTGTGGTAATATATAGTAATGAATAACTTTGATAAACGAAATTACATACCGATATCGAGTAGAGTAGTGTAGGAAAATTATCTAATGGATATTCCGTATTAAATAACGACACATCGCATTCGTATAAATTGATAAAAAAATATATAAAAATATGTGTTAAAATTAAAATTATTACTTATTAATATTTTAAATATAAGAAATAAAGGAAGTGTAACATGCAAGCATACAAAATATATTTTTACTCAGTGACCTTTCTTTTTTTTTGGTCTATAGTAACAACCTAGAAAAACTCAGAACAAGTTGATCACAAGTTTATAAAAGTTGACCATTCCAACACAATATTTCAATCTAGAACAAAAATATCTTGATTAGATTAATATATAAAAATAAATATATATACATTCATATAAAAATAACAAAATATTATTTATAAAAATATATTCTTTATTCTGTCATATTTGTTTATAATTTTTTAAAACAAAATTATCTTATATTAATAATACAATGAAAGAGGTGGGCTTATAATAATATTAATGCGTTCTATAAATCGAACATGGCAAAACTTACTAGGTACTAAACAATGATATTTAATGCAAACATTTTCAAATTAAAATCCTAATTATATGCTTTAATTATTAAAATTAATTTTACAATGGCATTGAGATCATTACGTACATAATAACAATAATATAATTATATATTGAAAAAAAAAATTACAAAACTCTTTAAAAACCATTTTCAAGTAATAGAATTATTAGATAACTATGTACATACAATAAAATTCATAGGGTATCGTTCAACTAACACAATATAACATTAAAACTTAATAATTTAGTTTATTACTAATTTATTGTTATAAATCACAGATACAAAATTGAAGAGATCACGTGCATTGGATGCTCTACAATCAGTATTAGCACGTAGTCGATTGAGCCTTAGGCTTGAACCTTGACATGTAGAAATCACAGTCCGAACAATATATGGACGGATGATTGACAGCCTTTTTTCGACACAGATTACATGGAGAAGGTTTGGACATATTACATTTATCTTGCAATCGAGGAGATGGTGGTTGTTGGTAAACAATATATCGACTCGGATCATTAGCAGGTACCATTGTGCCATTTGGAGTAGTAGCTCTTGGTTGACTGTTTGGTCTCGGTTGCTGTTTGAATGCCACAGGGGCTGGAGGATGTTGATATGGAGGTAACTGTTGTGGTTCATATACAGTCATAGGCCTCCGCACTGTACTTGTTCTTTGTACAGAATTGACTGGACGGTTTTTAGAAGGTAATGTTGGGTTGTTACCATCCTGTTGATTATTGTAATGTTGTTGGAGTTGCTTACGGTCCAGTGATGTTGAACTATGTGTTTCACCTTGAGACCTTGGAAAATTTGATTGCAAGTCTTTTTTTGGGTGTGCAGGAGGTAAATGTGCTACATTATCTGGTCGAGTATATGGCATTGAATGAAAACCATTCACCATGCTCCTTTGTCTTTGCAGCATACCCGGTGAGTGTTGTGATAATGGAGACATTTTTACATCTACATTATTCCTAGGATAACCAGGGGGTCTGTTGTCTGTCTGGTGAGGACTAATAGGAGGTATTGGAGAACACTGAGGTGGAAAACTATTTCTTGACTCATTTTGAGTGTAACTTGGTGAACATTGAGGCAAATTATTTGTTTTGTTGTCTCCTGTAGAGTTATTATTTAAAGGCCCATTAGCAAACTGCTGTGATTGGTTTATTGGGAGACCCTGTTGAATATAGCCACCAGTTTTACTTTCATAATGTTGGGCCATCCTCTCTAGTTGCTGTGCTTGATTAGGAGATAAACCTTGTTGAAGATAACCAGTTTTATTATTTTCACAATTAGTATTATATTGGGACACAGCATTTAGTCGATCCAACTGCTGAGTAACAGGTGATCCTTGTTGAACAAATCCAGTTTTATCGTGACTCAAATGCGTTGTACTCAATCTATCAAATTGTTGTGTTTGAATATAGGTGGATCTACTATCACCACTAACTGTAGGGGTCATTTGATGTTGAACATTGTTATTATTATGTTGTACTTGTACAGGACTGGGCTGGCGAGGATAGCATGTCCGATTGTCAATCAAATGACTGGGATTGTTATTATTATTTAATCTTTCATGTGATTGACATTGATACTGAGAAGTCTGTCCATGGTTATAATTTCTATTTTCATTACTTTGATGTTGATTACTGGCTTCCATATTTGAAACATTATACCGTAGATTGTTTTGTGGATGAAGTGTTCTAGGAGATCCTGGATTAGTCTGATATTGTTGTGTATTTGTTTCTGAATTTGACATTTGATTTCCATGGAGTCTATGTTGTGTTTGGTTATCGCCATTATATCGAAAATGACCACTCCTGCCATCAACAGGTGATTGTTGTGGAAAACAATTAGATGGTACTCCATTTACTTGTCTGGTTGTTTGATTCCTTTCTAAAGAAGACTGATTTGATCTAGAATTTACAGGTGAGCAACTAGTCTTACTTTCGTTCATTTGTTGATAGCTAAGTGAATGAGATTCATTGTTTAAATACGGCTTTTGATGACCCATAGAAGAAAGACTTTGATATTGTTGAGGATAGATATTAGTTTGTTGGGCATTAGAATAAAACCTATGTGCTGTTGGAGATTGATTTTGAACTGATTGAATACTATCTAATGAATTAATTGATAAATTTGACATTGTATTTGCTACTTGAGAAGTAGAAGGTGATTTGAATTTTTGTTGTGTCATTGGAGATTGATTAAGGGGCGTTGTTTGTTGAATTGGTGACATACGATAATTTTTCACAGACTCATTAGGTTTTTGAATTTGTTCAGGAAGAGGCGCTTTTAATTTTGGTTGTACTGAAGGCAAAAGTGTTTGTGGTAATTGTTGCACTGGAGACATTCGATATGTTTTCTGTGGTAACTCTTCTTTAACTTCAGCATTAGACTTTTCTTCATTAACATTATTTTCATTAGATTTTAAAGACAAATTGCTACGGTTGAATTGACCAGAGTCATTTCGTTTCAATGGAATAACAGATTTGGTTACTTCTCTGTTTTGTTCAACAGGAGTGTCTTTATGAAGAACAGATCTTAAAACTCTTTCTAAAATAGGATTTGGTATATAGCTATCTACTTCATCTTCTTCTGCTGTTGCAACTAAAACAACTTGTTCACAGAAAGTGACATTCTTCTTTTTCCCAGACTTTCTTTTTAAATCATTATTATCGAATGAAGTTTTACTAAGAGCACCTTTAAGCTCTTTCTCAATTTTCTTTTCTTCTTCGTCAACTACAGCTTCACAAATGCCATCAGCTGGCAAATTATTGATTGCATGCGTTATTAAATTATCAATAATGCTCTTTTGTTCAAATTTATTTTTCAAATCTTTTACTATTGATTTAGAATCTAAATCTTGACCAACATGATCGTTACCACACCAGGTAGATTGCTTCAATTGCAACTCTTTAACCCAATTTTCTTCTTCATTTTTCATTTGCTCCACTGGCATAAGGGGACAAATTCCATCAACCTCATCAACTGCAGATACTGGTGGTGGTGGTGGTGGTGGTGGTGGAGGAGGAAATTCTTCACTAGGTTGTCTAGAGTGGCACACAGAATTTAATGGACTCGGATAGGGTGGTAATGGAAATCCAAGATCATCAACATTGTTAACAACAACATTTTGCTCAGGATTATGATGTACTTGTGCTTGAGTTGTCATAACATTTTTATTATCTTTATCAAGTAACATACCTCCATTGGCATAAGTTACATCTTCCTTACGTGAGTGTATGTACGGTAAAGATTGAGACTCAGATAACCATTCATTTTGTTGTTTATTATTTTCTGCCTTACTCAACTGAGAAGAGGTTCGCATTGGCGGTGGTGGTGGTACTTTAGCAAAATGAAGGAATTTATTAGTGTAGAAACTTTTTCTCATTAGTTTACTCTTCAGTAAGTTTGGATTTCCTGTACTTTCTAAATGACCTTCAGACAAATATCCACTTAAACTGCTCTGACTACTTATAGAATCTACCATTGAGTCATCTTTAGAAATAATTTTCTCTTTTGGTGGGTCTTTTAATTGCAACTCATCTTCACGTAGATCAGGCATACTCCTATTTTTCCTCTTAATTAAACCACCCATAAGTAGTTTTCTTCTAATTTTATGTTGCTTTTTACCTTGTTTGATTTCTTTTTCTTCAATTTTAGGTTTTTTTGTTTCTTTTGTCAGTGAATTTGACACAAATTCTTTAGTATTTTTAGTACCACGTTCCTCACTTCTTGCTCTTTTTTCGCCTTCTTTTTTGTTACTTTTACTTTTAGTTTGTAAACTTCTGCCAGGTCTTTCAGACATCATGTATTCTTCATCTTCAATTACTTGTTTTGTTTTGTTGGAAGACCGAGACAATAATCCTTTCTTGTTTTTTGGTAAAGTTGCATAAATCTCAATATTTTTTACAGATTTATCTACTGGTGAATTTTGTAAAGATGTTAATTGAGCTGACATATCAAGTAATTCTTTGCTATTTTGCCTTGAATGTTGAACTGTTTTTTCTTTAGAATTCTGTCTACTATGAGATCCTTGAGATCCCCTGTTACTACAATTACTTCCTTCTCGACTGTGCCTTCCTTCACCATCTAAAAATAAATTTGTTATACATCAGTTAATGCGTATATTTTAATCTAAAAAATTAAAAATATTTTTCATACGTTTATTAGTAGAGTGAAGAGGTTCTTCAAGACGCTTATGTAAGCTACGAGCTCTCATTACACAAGTATTATGTTTCATTCTTGCAAAACTTGCTACTTGAGGATTACTATACGGAGCATCCATTGCAGCTCTTGCTTTACCAGCAGCTAAATTACACAAAGATAAAGCTAAAACTAAATCTTCACTAGCTTCAGATTTTCCCAACAACTGATCAGCTTCAGCACAAAGTCTTTCTACTTCGTCAACTGCTAAACAATTTAAATAAACATAAATACAATATCTTTAAAAATGTATTACTAATATTCAAATATAAACATACCAGCATTTTTTGATCCATTTTTCAAAGATGTATGAGAAGTTTGATGTCCTTCAGGTATTTGTGCAAGCTGAAAAAGAAATACATAATTTAATTAATTGTAAAACGTGTAAAATTGTTATTTAATTACCTGTAGATTATGCTTGAGATTCTGTTGTAAAGGCAAACTGTCATTTGAAGATAATGAATAAGAATCATATCCCAAATCAAATTGATTAATTGTATAATCTTTTGATTTATTAGGGCTTCGTGGAACTCCACTAAAACCATTTCCAGTTCTGTAGATAATTTAAAAACATAGTTTAGTTTGAAAAATAAATAAATTTATAAGTTATTAAATACCTATTTTGAATTTTTCCAACAAAATATTGGTAAGGATTTTCTAAGGAAGTTGAGGATGAAGATGAAGCACTGTTTCTATCACCGCTCCAATTTCCTGAATCTCTTCTAACAAGTTCACATTTGGATGCCACAGATCTAGGTGAACTGGGTTGATCATTTAAATCATCTGTTGAATACATTTCTGCTGCCTTAGCCATTATAACTGTCTGATAATGAGCTAAGTTTTGATACTCATTAAGTGATGAATTCAAACTCTGTAATTATAATTTAGTTAGGCTTCAATTATAATACCAATACTATATTAATATTATATAATAATAATAACAACATATTTCAACTTACTGGTTTGGCTAATGCTATTGTCGGATCTGGATTAGGAGTGATGGCTCTTCGAAGACCTTGGTTCGATAGAGGTTTCTCTGGATTTGGTGTAAGAGACCTTCGACCTTGGCTCAAAATTTGGGCAGAACTGGTACAAAATGAAAGCTTGGTTGCTTTTGTTATGGTTTTTGGTGCTGTTGTAGCATCAACAGGTTCACCTTCTGGTGAAGCAAACAATAATAGAAGAGGTTGGTATCTCCCTCTTTTACATTTCTCAACCACCTGATCATATTATACATGTAATTAATACACTAAACAAATAAGTTAAAAAATTTATATTTAATATTATTGAAAACATACCTGTTCCCATTTAGGACCAATTTCTCTAACATTAGCATCATCAAAATATATCCATATTTTTAGTTTTGTATGATAAAAAAATGTAGAATAATGTTTTCCGTAATAAGTTACAACTCCAACTAATTGATGTTGTAAGGGCATACTTCCATTAGGTAAATCAAATGATCCATGAAATACATCACAGAGACGTAATGAAGTACGTAAAGTACTTAATAGTGCCATAATATGATCTAAAGTAGGCCTGTCAGAATCCCAAACAATTCCTACTGATACTATTTCTGGTCTGTTCATAAGTGTTCTTCTTATCTGAATTTTAGCTCCACAGGCACTCTGAAAAAAAATATATATAATTTAGTAAAATCCTTTTGTTTTTTTAATTATTCATAATAATTTACTGGGCAATCTCTAATGTCTCCCATTCCTCCAGCTTTCTTTAACAACTGTCCAAATAAATCAGCTTGGCCAGTTGAAGGATATTGTTTAACTTGAGCAGTCAATGCAGATGCAGATACATAATGCACCATCTAAGTATGACAAAACATATAAAATATATTAAAGAATTATTATAGAAATTGAATAAATAACTCAACAAACCTGAGTGAAAGGTAGAGGTTCTGAGGTAGCTCCACAAGCACCACATACACTTTGTTCAACTAAGGTCATAGCAAACTTTTGATGAGATATACAATGTTTTGCATTGCACATGTCTTCGGCTTCTTCATTAGCTATATGATAGTGTATTCGCAGTAATATATTCTCCTACAATAATAAACCATTAGTTCTTACAGTTCTATTTTTTTAATCCAGAATAATATTGAACATACAAAACATTCGGCAGCATCATCCATGAAACCCAATTGGAATCTTCTCTGATCATAAAATGATTGAGCAAGAGCTTTTCTTAATGCATCAGGAGGTAGAGCTGTTTCTTGACTGGAACCTAGTGCCGTGAAAAGTTCCTGAAACCCCAAAAATAATTAATTAAAATTAAAATGTAATTATAATTTAATTACTATTAAGTATGTATATAATGTATTATAAGTACATAATATATGTTTTAAAACACTAATATTATGATTTGATGTCACTTTTTATTACATCAGAACACTCTAAGGTTACTATGTCTCATGAACTATAAGGTTTTTTTTAATTTCAACTGTTTCCTCCGAAAGGTATAATTTAATTCGTACGTTTGAATGAGTCACTGGCCTATGCAAACGACTGTGAGAAATTTTAAACAATAAGATATCCGGTTGTTATCTTATGCTTCCATAAGAACTTTCCCATAATCAATTTTTTAGATTTAATTATAATCTTTTCCTCAGATTATGGAGGTTACATGATATTAACATTATAACAAAGATCTATTTTAATATTTCTTACTTATTACATTCGTCGAAAGATTTATATTAAATTGTGTTAAACTAAAAGTCCTAAGGGGTCGACCGTGATTAATAACAAAAACGATTTTTAATAGTTGCGAAATAAGTTTGTCACGATTCTTATGACTTTTCCAATGAACCTCCTTTCCACCCACGCTACTTTTTATTCACCGTATCTTATTAATAAATTGTATAGCATACCGAAAAAAAATTAATAAAAAGTCGATACTATATTATATTATTATATTATAGAGCAGTTACCTGCCCATTCCAGCTGAATAATGACAGAAAATTCGTTATTGGATTTCAAGGAAAAAAAAATTAACAGTTGAACCAAATCATCAAGAAAAAAATTATTTAAACGTTTTAAAAGTAGAACATATATAAATACAGCTAATATTATGCAATAAACATTAAAGTTTATTTATAAATTCAATAAAAACCTGAAATATTCTAGTATTATAACGAAACTGTAATAATGAATTTACAATTTCTAGCTGACCAAAAAATTTCTTTGAATTGTATTTGATGAGTCATGTAATTCGTGACACGTATGTGTTTTATTCTATGTTATCTGACTTTAAAACATGAGGTTTTATTAAAAATATCAAAACCAAATTGATGCATATTAAAAATATGCCTAAAAATAAAATAAAATTGAGTAACATAAATTACTTTATATTATTAAAACTGCATTAAGTCCGCCTATTTTATCTAATACAATCCATTATAAAGTTAAAACTACATTTATTTAATTAAACGTGTTAATGTATTCATTGAATAAAAACTGTATATAAAAATGTATAATTTTTACGATGTTGTGAAAAATAAACATACCTAAAGCCATCAATCCTAAAAATTCCAAATAATTATACAAAAGTTTCTTCACATCATCAGTATAATAAGCCCAAGGATGAGCACATGTATTTGTCATATAATTTTTCATAAACTATATTTATATACATACTTATATAACATGCATTTAAATCGGTCAACCTGTATCATAAATAAAAACCTTATCGTCTCCCAACCAAATATATTTGTTATTAACAAACATTATAATAATAATAATATTATTATATGTATGATATTATTATAGCAAAAATATTCTTTTAAATCTAATCGACAAACTAAACATCATATGGAATTCGTGGTCTACAATCGATTAATCATGGCATCGTAGATGCGGAACAAAATATGTATAAGGATACGTATAAAGCATATAGGTACAATCAGAATTACACTTAAGCAGTGAAATCTGTTCAGGTATCTACTATACCACTACGCATATCGACAGATAATTTATCACCGTCGTCCTGAGGATGATAATAGAAGACGATCTTTGCTTTAGGGTCGTCAAATAATAATAATAATGTTTAATTACATTGGTATTGTGAGTATCCACACTACTCTAATTAAACACAATGCAAGCACGTTCTTCTGGCGAATCGACGAGAATGTCTATCCACACGAGCTTATCCGCAGGAGGGGTTATGATAGGATGTGATTGTTGTGGACCGGTTATTCAAAAAAAAAAAAAATCAATGCCATGTCAAAAACCAGTACTACTGTTATCTCGAGGCTTATTATATTGTATTTGTATAGTACAGTGCGTATACATATTCGTTAATAAATAAATGTATATATGCATGTGTGTATGTCTATGTTGTGTAAAGTGAAAATAATAGACATAATTATAAATGACATACACATAAAACGACGGTAAGGCGAAGCCGAAGACAAAAGTCCTCCCAAACGTAACATACAGACCTATGTACTGTACAACTATACAAAACTTGTCACACACACAACACACATCGGTGAATATTGATACTTCGATGTTTCCGTAGAATACAGATAGTAGGTATATATTTTAATATATGCGTTCGAATTTTCGAAACATTCATGTAATACGTAATAATAATAATATATGACGTAGCAGCGACCAAGCTAACGAAGTGCCCCGAATATGCGCACGAGAAACGATTTATACGTGTACGTCAAAGGCGATAACCGGTTTTACGCCGCGTTACTATATAATAATATTAATAATAATAATCATTAAATCATAATAATATTCTAGCTGCACACCCAAATTTATAAAAGTTGGAAGCAGAGGTCTAGCAGAAGATGTTTAGTATAAAATATACAGAATAATACACTCGGGTATTTTATAACAACTTTGGGCGTAACATGATCATAAAATCCAGTCTTGCCAGGATGCACATAAATCGTAGATATGATTTTATATTTATTGCGTGAAGCATTAATCATACTGAGCCGCATTCTACTAAATATATCATTTTTGGCGGTACATTCTTGATTGCAAGTAGTAATACACACACTCACACACGAATAAATTTACTTATAATAATAATTATAAATTATTGCTATAATTAAAAAATTATGATATAAAACAATAAAATGTTAAGTCTGGCTTTTTTTTGAATTTTTTTTTTTTGTAAGAATTCTAAAATATAATTTCTATTAACTTACAATAAAAGAAACATGAAAAGAAAAATAATGTCATTAAAATATCTAATATGACTAAAATAATAAGAACATTTAATTCAACCTTTCCATATTATGTGAAATAAATAATATAAGATATATAAAATAAATTAAATTTATTATATTAATAATAAATTAAAACTTAAAATATATAAATAATACAAATAATCATAATAATATTTTTTTAGATAGGATTAATATCTAGTATTTATACGTATGAGTATAAGTAGATTACTGTTAAATTTTAAGAAAATGTTAGTAATTCTAAATTAAATATATTACATTATAATATACAGATATAATTTGTATACAAATAATTATTCTATTTAAAAAAATATTGAAATTTGATTTCATAAAATGAAGAATACTTTTTGTAATCTTGTAATAACAAAAAAGGACTGTAAAATGTCCTGCCTCCAAAATGTTACTGTTAACTAAATACGGGTCCAAAAACATCTCAGCGTACGAAGGAGAAAATACCAGTGTGCGATGCGAGAGAATCGCAACAGGACACAACGAACGATTGACATGCCAACTGCTAGCGCACTTTTTTCGCGTGAATTTAGTGTGTGTGCGTGTGATATCAAACAAGAAAAATGATCCACATATAGATAATATTTTATAAAATTACTCTTTATATGGAGAAAAACACAATATTCGCCAGTGACGCGTTTTTCAACATCTGACGTTGACGACCGACAACGACGAGAATATAATATAATATAATATAAAAACATGTGGCCGCGGAGAAAAAAATAGAAACCGTAATAATTACTATTGCATGGCGTTCTTCCGTGCGATGTATAAATGCGAATTCAGTGTATGTACTATAATACTACAACATACCTATACAGGTATATACGATTTCACTATAAATAACTAACGTGTATATATTTGTGGGTGGGTCCACCGTAGACCACCGCCGATATATGTTAATACTATACAGCAATGACAACATTACACATACGTATACAATGCTACTTATAATCTTACCTTTAAAGCGCAGAAAATACACGACTCCTCCATACATGCGTGTCCGTACAACTCTCTGAAGCTCCGTCTGAATATGTCCAAGTGCCATAAAACCTGAAACAATCGAAAAATCTCGGTCAACAAACGTACGAACATTTTTAATATATAACGTACAATTATACATATTTATATCGGGTTCCCTATTGTAATTAGTTAATTAATTAATCATGTTATGCTGCATCACGTACACGAATAACGTAAATCATTTATAATAATTCATCGTATTGATACGAATATTCAATTATTACACATCTACAACGAACTAATATTAAATATCTTAGGTCTCCTACAAAGAATGTACAATCTCACTGAAGTGATCATTATTTATTAGTATACCTAAATCATATATGTTAAAAGTATGATACCCCAAACCATTATATAGTATATCTATACATTTTAGCTTGCATTATATAATAATGTAATATTATTATTATTAATATATAGCGGTCAACCCCATCAGTTTAATTATAAACGGCCTCGTCAAGTAGATTTCTGATCGAGTTCCGATGACGGTCGAAATATTGTGTGCCGTCAATCATTCCAACTATAATAGTGGTGATGCACACGGGGGGTTAGACAACGCATCGTCCCCTCGTCACGCTCCTCTAACCTGTACGGTGAACTGTCTGACGATTTCACGGACACCTGTGCACGGAGACAATTTAAAATGTGCCGCTGCGGTGCGTATACGACGAAACGGACTGGGGTTGCGCCGTAGCACGTTCGTCAACAGGTTCTCCGCCCCTTCATGAACATTAAAAAAAAACTGTATGACTCATATATTACAATAACGATTAACTTCGTCTGTTAATCTAACCTTTCCTCGGGGAGACTCGTCACGAATCCTTCTACGAACACACAAAATAATACTATTTACATATAACCATAAACAACCTCATCGTAATTTGATCATATTATTTTAATATATACGTATTTATAAGTCACTAGTATTCGCGGGTTCTCTATTTACTGAAAGAACGCTCGCATATTACTCATCACGGATTTTCTTTTCCTTTTTTCATCATAGACTTTCACAACCAGAAATGCGATGGATAATAATATAAAATAGCACCGATTTATACGAATCTTGGCACTTCTATTACGTACCAAATTTTCGTATATACACCGTACACGGCAATATATAAGTATACAAATAATACCTGCAGCTATGTAATGGGTTGTATCGAGTCTGTATATTCGTCGTGACCGTTAAGATCATGACTTTCTTCCTGTTTTAAGAAAAAAAGAGGAAAACGACGAATCGGTTCATATGCCGCGCGCGCGATAGCATTGGCCCGGAGACACTAATATCAGTCACGGATAATGCGACTTCACACCATTATACATATACATAATTTACCAAGGCACATATATAATAAAAATATCTCTATGGTGTATATCATCCGAATACAATGCATTTATATAAAATAAGGAAATTGATTTTCGTTACTTTTTTTCAAAAACAACGCACTCCAGTATCTGTAACACGTATTTGCATTTCATTCTTAACATAAAATATAACTATATTTTGTTTGCGGGACTGCAATAGCTGCAGAAAAAGTATTACGCTAGCTAATTTCAATTATATACCTCAAAAGTAATAACACAAGATGTTAATTTCGTTCTTATCGCGATTACAAAATATGTTAGGCGTGTACTATTATTATTAGCTTAATAATTATTACATTGTATCATGAGTTAACAATTATTTTTGTGAACATTTATGTCATACACATGATACGAATACACACTTAAATAATATACTTTGTCTACAAGTTTCACTGAGGAGATGGCCAAGAGTATATTCATATATTAAAAAAAAATATACATAGTATGGTAATGTTACTATTGTTGCAGAGATATACGATCACATTTCTGTAATAAGAAAATTAAGAATAGCAGTCAGAGGGGAGGGATTCAATAAGTTATTGACAAAATTTAATAATATGAAAAAGGTAAAACGGATATAATAGGTAGGCACAATGGAAAGTGGCTTTCATCATACAATGAAGAATCGAAATGATCATATCTCGAAAAGTCGACGAAAACAACGTTAGGATATAACTACATTATAGCTATATATCTAATAAATAATAATAGTATCTGGGCGATGGATCAAAACAACTATTCAATTCATAATCTAAAACGATTTAAAATGCCTATTAATAAAATAGCATAATAGTTAATGGACGACGACGATACACACTATGTAGGAGAATTATTGAAAACTATAATTGGTATATAATGACATTTTGCGAACTACAATAAAGTGACAGAGGTGATATATATAGAGAGATACGTGGGATATTAAACGACAGTGCAAGAACTAAATGTTAGTCTATATATTATATTATTAACATTGTTTTGATGAGAACGACGGGGACTGTAATTACAAACCGTAATTTTCGCGGAAATCAAAATAGGTATCTGGTATAAACCGTTGTGACGACGCGGAGAAAAAACGTTTAAAATCCTACAGAAAATCTGCATTAGGCCGTCGCATGACCATTACACACAATCGCGAATCCAATCGATTGAAAAGAATCGATTCGACAAAATGGCGGGCGGCGACGTCCGAGTGTAGTGACCGGTGCGCGGGAATCAGTGGCGGCGGCGGAGGGTACCTTTACGTATATATATATATATATATAATCTCCTTTACCTTGGTGATCTGAAACAACGCTCGTCTCTTACACGTCTTGTTGGCCGACGACCTGCGTTGGGGCGACGGCGCTTCATTTTGCTGTTGCTCCATCGCAAACGACGGTAAACGCGTATCCTTTGCGAACGAGTGTACTATAATGTTCACGAAGACACTAAAATGCGCAAAAAACGATGGGCCGAATGAACGCACAGCGCGCCCGAACAACGGGACCGAACCGACACCGACATGACAGTGGACTGGTGGCGCGCCGCCGGAGAACAGGTAAGGTAACCACGGCCACCGCCGAGGTACAGGTGCGGGAAGGACCGCCGTCGCCGCAGCGGATAGGCTGGAGCGCTCCTTCGCGAGTGGAGTGGGGGACTGCTGGTCGTCGTCCTGCCGCCGCGCAACACGGGGCGGCCACCTGCAAGACGCAGTATAGAAAAAAATACGTTCTCTATTTTCTCTGCGTCTTACGGGGCACAGTGATCGCGGTATACACCTGTACATTATATTGTGTGATACGTAACCGCTGACTGTGCCCTGCCGTGTAACATGATGCTGGTCGACGGCGTAGAAAAATAATCTCCGACGATCGCGCGCGTTGCACACCGCTATGAAGCGTGCAGTATAAACAAATTTCCCCACCCCCGTATACATAAATGTATTTACATGAAAAAATGTATACTTCGTGTAGAAAATATGAATATATATATATATATATACGGAGCTAATATTGTATATAATAATATTGTAAATACGCGTCGTTTTCCGCATGGTGGTATATTATGGCACACTCATGAGTGTTACGTCACATATGAGTATATACTTGTACACATGCGTTTTATCGGTGTCATCAATCGATCGTCGTCGTCACTGGTTAGTGTTTATAATAATGTGCATTTTAATGGTGTACTCGCATGGGCCCGAAAAGATTTCAACGCGCTTTCGAGATTTCGTGAAAAGAAAGAAAAGCGCCTGTAAACGTCACAACACGCGTTCTGTTGTGACACTAAAAAGCGCATAAATACACTCACACGGATATAAATACGATGTATTATTATAATATAGGTATATGAGTTGGATTCGCAACGAAAACATGGATATACATAGTTTGTATACATTGTTATTGTAAAAATTATGGTTTAAACGTAACTGACAACGAAATTATTATATCTGAGCAGCATTTCGACATTTTCATTATCTTTGAAATACGTAGGTGTACGCGCACTTACATCAATGAAGTGGATGTAAGTACTCGTATGTTCGTGCGATGAAAACATTGTATTATGTTACTAATGCACTCAGTACTTGGTAGCACTCTCGTTAGCAACGTGCAATTAAACGTACAAAATAACTACCGGACATTAAATATTACAATAGCAATTATCATTAGATCAATTATTAGAACCAGTTTTAGTTAATCGATCTTCTTTAATAAACAATATAAATTCAATACCAATCCATACGTTAAAAGAGCAATATAAAAAAGTTAATTTCAAAAAGTATTCATATTTTAAAGTTTGAAATTTGTGAATTACATAATAAACATTTAATTGAAATTTACCTACTGTTTTGAATAAATTCAGAAGCTATAGAAAAATATTACAATAATTGTCTGTGGAAACCAGAAAATTTTATCGGGTTGATCGTACATAATGAAAATAATGATGATTATTGCATTTCGTGTTAATGTCCACTGACACTGTAGCCTAGAATTCGGCAAATGAGGAGAGAAAGAAACAATAATAAACAAGCGATTATTGTACGCAGATATTATTATTATTACATATATATATATATATATGTGTGTGTGTGTGTGTGTGTGTTTGTGTATACTATACGAGATGATGTTTGTCAGCCGCAATGTTGTCCTTGGATTTGGCGCCGAGAGACTGTGCACGTTGGCAACCCTGGCCGATCGGCGGTGGCGGCAGACGCGATGGCTGGAAACCGGTTTTCAGGACCCGCAGGGGATTTACTACGACTTTTACTATACGCACGCACGACGTATCTCGGCCTCGGGTGATTGTATATATCTTTCTCTTGCGCGCGCGGGCACAGGTAATAAACATCGTAAAATAAAAATAAAAACCCGCCATAAAAACTTATACGCGACACTACGAGAACAACTATAAGAACAACGTGTTGCCTACTCCAACAACGTACATAATATATTTTATACGCACAACCATTTTTTCCAGGATATTTGCATCTAGTTACCACCCCCGCCACAGAGATTTAAACAAGTCCGTCGCATTATAATATTGCGCACTCTGCGCGTGCAATATCCTACTTGCAGCAAACTGAATCCGTGGTCTCGTTGTGCTGGGGTCACGGATTTGTTATGTTTTCATTAAATCACGCGCAGTATACGGAAATGATTGAATAGCACGCACTTGATACAACCAACCTTCTCCTTCCCCTAGGAAAATCGAACGACTAATAATAATAATAAAAAATCACGTCAGACTTGTAAAATGTATAACGACTACACGAGTATCGATCAAACACGAACGTCTCGGCGGCTCGCGGCTCCACAAACATCATTATATTACATATATATATCTTTGACTAGCGAAATTTAGTTCTTCATATATTATAAAGTAATAACGAATCAGAAGGTTTTTAACTTAGATACCTAAAAAAGGTATTTAAGAATAACTAAAACACTACGTTTTTTGTACTTAATTCAACAGTTTGTGCGTGTAACTTATACGTGTTCAGTTTTAACAAATACTTATAATATTGATAAAAATAAAAAAATAAGTATTGATAATTCACCATTATTCAATATAGGATAATTTAATTTAGTAGAGAGTAGGACTTATGATTACTAGTAAGAACCATATCACATCGTTCACACTCCTTCTAAATGATTCTCTTATAGTATACTATAATATAGTTAATATAATATAATATTATTATAATACCTAAATCTAATGTTGATAGATAAATATAAGTTTATATAATACAGGATAACATTTACAGTGACATATAACTGTCCTATCACTTTCAATTAGCCCTTTGAAATTCTGTCCCACGTTGCACACTGGTATTATGATGAATAATATATTTATAGCAGACAAGACTCCAACATAAGTTTAATATTCACACAATGAACTATATAAAAAAAAAAAAAGAAAAATTTTTACACGTATATTGAGTGCATCATGTATAATAAAGATAACTGATTCCATACGAATTGAAAAAATAACATTAATACCTAGTTATAGGTCTAAGTTAAAGATATAACAGGTGTAACTGTTGTGCACGGCGTGAATTAAACTTAACTCTTTTGACACGGTTTCGATAATAATTATATATGAATTCGCGTTTAATTAGTAAGCAATAAAAAAAATATTTTGTTTAAAAATTTTAATTTCGATATTCGAATGTGAATGATTATATTACTCGGGAAATAATAAAACAACACATATATACAAATACAATAGAAATCTTGAAATGATAATAAAAGAGAAGCAAATGTGAAGACTTTTAAATGGCATCTATGATTTATTACCATGCTATGTTATGTGTAAATATTATTATATTATTATTTACTTATACCATTGATTATAGAATATAATAGAATAGAATAAATCTATTCTATAATTAATGCCTATACTTTTCTGTATTTATTAAAACGAACTGCTTATAATAATAGTTTATATTATATACATGTAATTAAATTGCGTTATTATTACATAATAATAAAAATTATAAATTCTCGTGTTTTATACGTATAATATACTATGTGGTGGATTTAATAAATGCACTTGTTGTTTAAATGCATAACTGGATATGTGCCAACAGATGCTAATAAAACTGTTTAGATTTACATACAATATATTACTTTCAATTTAAACAATGATATATCAAACGCGAGAAGCACAATATATTATATATTTATAAGATTGACGGATTGTCAATACTATAAAACGCTGATTTAACAGTTGATATTTCATTTTTTTAATGTAATTAATTAATCTTATATCACGGTTTAAGTAACTTCCACTTAATATAAGTGGAAACATATGATTAAACTTAAATATCGTTTTAAAAACCTGTACGATAATAATAATATATTCTACATATTAGAGGTTTAGTATACTTTAATATTCTATTCGTTAGTAAATACACAACCGAAACGTAAAATCACATAAGACCACCAACTGGTTTCCTACGACTTCTTATCCGAATGGCAAATTTCATCTGGCAGTCGTTTAATTTTGTGAAATTTCTTTTTATTTAAATATTATACAGTATAGGTATTACTCTATATGTGCTCCTACTTACAAAACGTGTTTCACACAAGCCGTATCTAAAAACCAACGTGTCAAAGACCACGGTGTAGAAAATGTATTTTATATTGTAAATTTATATTATACATAAATAAATATATGTATGATGTGTAGTATCTGTTACCAGCAGCTACTACATATTTACCGAAGTACAGTTTACATACTCTAAAATAAATACAAGACGACGTATAACCGAAATGGTTACTAATGACTTTTTGAATATATACCTACACACTACGATCGCGTTAAGATTATAACCCTATAGTTCAGACGTTGCCCTCGACCGGAAGCACGCAATGATTATACACGCATGGCAGTCGTCGCGGTCGTCGTCGTTAAAGTCGCGCGCGTACCTATATACGACGGCGTCTTCCTCCGACGCACATAAGTCGATGGCGCTGGCGACCCGATGCGTAGGTACGACGACCATCCACCATAGTCTCCTCCGACGTGCAGTCCGACCAACATGGGACATTTGTAATAATAAAATATAAATCGTATTTTTTCCGTAGCCTTCCTCTCGAGATGTCGGACGACAAATATTGATCTTTGGAGGCGGTGCAGTAGTGCGTGGTGGCCGGAAAATCCTACATGATATTACGCACGTCGTATCGGTCGCCTACACGGTTATCTCGACAACAACGCTGGAATCATATGTGTTCACGTTTCCACACTACGTAGAGGGCGGCGATCATCCAATTAATGTCGCCAAAAAGAAAAAAATAGTGAAAACGAATTCTAACGAATATAAAATCTTTCGTAGGAAGTTTTTCCATTAAAAATTGGATTCAACGGCGAAAGGCGCGGTACGCATGCACTCTAATAATATATAAAAAAAAACGTGACGACAACGTATGTTATATTACGGTGTAGAAAACTTGTTATAAATATACAATTCAAACGACACTGTGCGATAGCACTGTGGAGCGAATAGAGGATTTGAATAAGCCTCCGAAAGGACACATCGGAAAACGGTTAGTAACTCTATGTTCAGCGCGAGTGAGTGTATATGTGAGTATATTTATTTGTGTGTGTATGTCTGTGTGTGTACGCTAATATGTAGTATAGTAATATATTGTTAATCTCTCCTCTACCTGACGTGAGGAGCGTGAGTGGCGCGCGCCGCGCTCGCGTGTACACACACGGTGCATGCGTCGTTGTTGTCGTTGTACACAGCTTACAAAATAGAAACCGGTTTGTTTGGTGGGACGTTGACGTCGCGTTGTACAAAAGGAACGAAGAAGTTCTAGTCGAATGGAATATGTATACGAAGAGAAGACAGCTAGGAGACCATGGTCGATGATGGACCAATGCCCGCCACCATAGTACTGCTGCACGTGTCTCCAGCTCCTTAATTACTCTTCAGACTAATTACATAACAAAAGACGTACACTTTTCTGTTTTGAATAGCCGCCGCATGTGCGGTGAAAAGAAATTCGTATTGTACGAATTATATACGCTCTCGAATCATAAAGCTGAAGTGTGATGTATAATATAATAAATACTATGTATCCATGAGGTATATATATATATATATATATATACAAGATAAACCTTAAACATTATTATATATTGTAAATTTATAATTCAATAAAACTCAAATTTATATTATGTATAATATAATCACTCGTTGCCAGAAGGTTAACGAATAGAACAACGCAAGATCTTATGAGTTACAAACACCAAAAATAATAACTATTTAGGTGTAATTATTATCATCGAAAAACGCGTTATTTATAAGTCCAATGTATGTGTGAAATTGTGTAAACAATAGAATAGATTGTTCTGGGCGAAGAAAAAATTAATTCGAAGGTTTGATATAATTACAAGGCATAAAAGTATATCGACCTCAAAATAAGAACTGTAAGCACAATTACTACATTAACATAACGAATTAAATTATTTATCGAATATTGTAGATGGATCATAAGCAAAATGAAGTAATATCTTTATTTCTTGAAATTTTTTTTTTCAGACTGTTGAAAAGAACCTTTCTTTGTTCGCAATAATTTTTTTGTCTATCAAACTTTCTATTCTTTTCTACTACTTTTGTTTTAATTGTTTTCATTTTTGATTATTTTTCATAAATTAAGTCAAGGAATGAATTTTTCTGTCGTATTTATGATATTAGGATCTGACACATTGATTAAATATACTTGTATATTTAATCAATTTCTGACATACATTTTTTTTTAATTATTTAAATCGAATATCTGGATTAAAAACTTTTTATTTCATAATTACGGCTGTTAGGTTTATTATAAATGTCCATAATACGAAATAAATATATTTTTAATAATTAATAATTTTTATTATTTATCTTATAAATAATAAAAATAAAATAGTATATATATATATATATATATATCAACAAAATATTCACCAAATAGTTCAATAAATTAACTTATTAAAAACATTTAAAAAAAGGTATACTTTAAAAATATGAAATTTACATTTAAATTACAAATAAAATAAAAAACTATGAATTTTATTAGTTATATATTCTACACATCAATATATGATTTCATTATATGATAAATCACGGATCAATAAGAAAAATATTAAAATTTCGATATTGTTTAACAGGGGCTTAGCGTTATAATAGTAATACCTAATTGATAAATATATACATTTTATAAACGTAACTTTCGTCGAAACGAGTTCACTTTCATCATTATAGTTCAACAACTACTTTCAAAAAATTCCATTTAAGACCCATATTATATTATATTAATATAATTCAACTTTCAAAATTTAATTTTAAATATGAAATTAAAAAATTGAGGGTATTTTAAATATAAAATACTAAAAGTTATTTTTATAAAATCACAGATATCACACAACATAAGAAACATTGAAATGGATTTAGGAGTTTCTACTACTATTAATGGAAATTTATTAATTTTAAAATGAACCAAATAAATTTAAAATCATACACACAATCGAGTTATTAAACACGAGTATATTAATCATTTTTATAAATATACTTTGTTTTTATTAGCTTTATAATTTAAAATCTTTAAATAACTGTTTATTTAACGATTGAATACAAACTATATCTACTCATATAAAATCCTACCAGCCGTACTTATTAAGAATTACCATAATATTAGCGTGTTGTACGGGTTTTGTGCAAAACAACATTAAACGAAACGTAGTCCATTTACAATCTTTATACGGCTGTATAAATGTCGAGGTTAAAACGTTTATGGCATAAAAAAAATATATAAGATTACACAAACACATACACACGTATTTATGTATATATGTTAAATATATACGTGTATTATAAAAATCGAGCTAAGATAGTGGTAGACACGATTTGTTTTTTTCTGCATTGTATCCGCATAGTTACAATTCAATAAATGCACGTTATTCTTTATGGGTTTTTGACATTATCGATTTGCATTAGACAACGCACGTGTGTTACGCACAGACATTTCGTGTGATATCTAAAACTGTATATACAATAACAAGTCAACAACAGGCCGAATAAATTTTAAAACGTCCACCCCCGAGAAAAACGTAGCCTGACAATAATACGTCGACGGCGGGTAAACTCGTTTTTTAAAACGTAATAAAAAAAATAAAAAATAAATGTGACTGCCCATAAGTATAATAATAATTGTTCCGGAGCGAAAACAAAGAACGAAATCACGAAGTCTCCGAATGTATTATAAGTGGTCAGGTTGGCCGCACGACGCGCTGGCTCTGATCTGTCACTCGTTAATGGCCTCGGCTGCGCGCCATTCGAACTTAAAATGCTACATTGTACGCGTTATAATCTCGTAATCATAATTCTCTTATTGTGCCCCTCGCAACCTCCACTAACCACTCCTCGGTAAGTCTTAACGTGTAATGGACGTTAATAAATCTGAAACGAACGACGCGCGCGCGTGCAGACCAGAACATTATTGGTGCAGCGTATAATACGATGAACGTACTACTAGGAAACTGGTCGCGTGCTGAACTCGAGTTCTCTATATTCTTCACTTCGCGTACATAATGTATACACTATACGAACTCGATTAAGATTTTTTTTTTTTTTATGAAATTATAATTGTTGTCTCGTGGCCATAGATAACACGCACGCACGATCCGAATACATAACAATAATACCTGTATAGTGTACACATCACAGATACGTAATGAAACAATTATTAAACACTGCCGTTCTCACTCTCTCGGACGTCGATTTAACAATATCGGAATACGAGAGAAGCATTTA
Organism: Sipha maydis; assembly: GCA_034509805.1. Classification (NCBI taxonomy): domain Eukaryota; kingdom Metazoa; phylum Arthropoda; class Insecta; order Hemiptera; family Aphididae; genus Sipha; species Sipha maydis. Next base: position 124,012 of record JASXSY010001138.1, read on the forward strand.
TACGGCACGCGGATAAAAGTCTGTGTGCGCAACAGGTCGTATTGGACGGGCGCGTTCGTGAAACGAGATCGGTGCTCGTCATGAAGGTGGAATCGGGCGAATACGCACGTACTCGGGCGATAAATATGACAACGTGCATACATTATAAGTAAAATAATAAATATACTCAGAAAATATAAAATATAAATCATTTATTATTAGGTATGTAACATCGTTATTTCGTTTTCATTTTTTTTTTTTTCACTCGTCTCGTCGTCACACGATACTTTTGCATTGTCAACGCCGAAGAAAGGGGCAAACAATCATTTAGAGGAGGACCACTCCTCGGCGTCGACGCGCGTCAGCATTTCACATATTATATGGGCGCCAAATAACCTGACGCCGCGTCGCCGTCCCGATAATAAGCGACGTCCGGCGGGACGGTGTCCGTCATTTGCGACATACACGTGTATATTATTTCCAGTCACACCACACCTAAATGTTTTTGCATTTTCAACGAGGTGCTGTTGTTTATTTGTACTCGGTATATGGTCACACCCCGGGATCAACCGAGTCCGCGGTTATCACTGAAAATCGAGAGGAAAGAATCGGAGAAACACAATCGTATAAATTACATTTTATTTGTACAACTCCGCAAAAACGTAACGTGACATCGGTCGCATGTGGCGGTCTACCAATCAACTGGACTGCAGTAACAACGGATTTTATACGCTAACGAATTACGTAAATGCTGCACAATACTTAATGTAACTGCTATTCCGTCTGACCGTGATTCCTCATTTCGGACAAAATATATACGATTCAAGTACTTCAATCAGTAGCTTTTCAATGTCCACCGAATCGTTAAAAAACAGATATACGTAATTATACGTCGTATTAATTATACGTCTGTCCAATAAATAGACCCGTACGCACGCGATCAAATCAGAAATTATACTGTAGAGTACTTTTATTCAACCGTACGATTTTTTGTTTCACGAAACTGTTGCGTTGTTCGTACAAATGAACGAACAAGGATCTACGTTTAATAATATATACGATGGAAAGGTATTTTATAGTAATCATATTTAATATTTACGAAGAAGCCGACAACGATTTTAGTAAGTTCATCACGCACATATTTATTCACGTAATAATTATCTTGTGATTTGGATTGTCTACACGTTATAGTTGTGCCTAACCAATGATTTAAGTTTTTTCCAGGTAAGTTTCGAATTGCTGTACTGTGAACTAATGCAGTCAATATTTTTATACTTGCTTATATTATTTCCATTAAAAATTATATACTTTTAATTTGAGATATAAAAAATATCACATGTTTGAAATTTTTGTTATGTATAAATAAAACACAATAAAGAGGTACATATAAAAATAGGAAGTCTTAAAAACGAGTGTATATTTTAAAGTAGTACATTATTTCAATCACATAATTGTCGAGCATAAAAATAATTTTCTACCCAAACACAAGAAGACCCCTCGTGGCCTAACCTTGTTCCACCCTTATTTATTTCAGCAAACGTAGGTAGTCGGTATACCCGAAGAACATTTCACGCTGGTCTAATATAATAACTCCAAAGAACCCTCCTTCGCATTTTTTGTTGAACACACCTGCATATCAAGCACAAGCATACATACACACACATACACGTGAACAACATATGGCTCATATTCGTCCTTCTGCAATGTATGTATATGAAATGAATGCATCGGTTTTAAGGCACGCTTAGGGTTTCCGATTTCAAATAACGGGTGAAACCACAAGTCATAATAAATTTTGGTTCCAAGGCAATGAAAGAGAAAAACAACACGAAATAAGACAAAAAAAAAAACTATAGAATCGAATTCAAAAACTTATCGCGTGGTTAAGACGTCAGCCGGTATCAATTTAAAACTTTACATTCACGCATTCGAGTTCTAATACTTGCACATAATATGATACGAATATAAGCTTCAATCTGAAATATTATGATAATCGTTTGTTTGTCTATTTTGTATGTCGAATATAAATCCAAGGTTGTATATGTCGGTAACATATGAGAGTTCTTCGAGCTTGTACCAGTAGCACCGCTAGTTACGGCCTTTCTCCTATAGTAGGGCCTATGCCCCAAGAGTAAGTAAACTTTTATGTAAAAAAAAAAAAATAACAATTAAATTCTAATATAGGTTAAGAGATATTTCCCTCTCTCATTTAATTTGAAATCAGTAGCATTGTACACTAACAAAATTCAAAGTAGATTAGGCAAAATTAAACCTACGTTAATTCGGTATCATTAAACACCCAAACATTTTCCCTTGACTAGTATAGTGACCAGCAAAGTTATTCCACGGATTCAATATTTATACAGATTAAAAGTCGACGATCTTGGAATTCGAATTACACAATGATCAATTCAATACGATCACGTACTATACACATTCAAATAATGCTGTGAATTCGACCTCGATGATCGCTACCATTCCATCACGTGTTTAAATCTCTCGCTCTTTATTTCAAATCTGGATGCAATAAGGTTCACGACATCAGAGAAATTTTCAGGCCTCATCTGTCTTAATTTGAAACAATCATTATCATTGCAGAGAGGAATTCACTGTATAGTATATATTTCTATTGTCCTCTGTCAATAAAATATATTTTTTGTGACATTCTTTCAAGTACGACTTATATTAATGTTGTTATCGAATACACGCAAACGACTTTTATATCTCTATTTATGACCAAGCATCATCTTATAAATTTCACATTCAATTTAACAATAGTTAAGAATCGTGCGCATAATATTGAATAAGACAGACGATATCCATAGGTACAGAATATTCTTAAATAATAATCTAATAAATCTAAACAACGAAATTCAGAATTACGTTCTTGTATTATGTTGTAAACTTAAACATGAAATAAGAAAAAAACTACTGCTGCTGTTTAAGTAACTGGGAATGGCACCAATGAATGGTTGTATTATAAGTGAGGCACGGGTTGTTTATTTGACCTCCCATGGCACGAGCTGAACACAGCTTGACCTGCGTCGTATTGAGTGCGCGTTAGTAAAACCCGTTTTACATGCAAATATCAGTCGTGTACAGATCGAACAACACAGAAAATACGTTAAAAATAATAAGCTAGAAACAGATAACAAAACAAGATAATCTTGTTTTTAATAAGGAGTATCAATAAGATTAAACTACGATTTGATAGGATGTGCGATTTTTACGGAGAAAAATAGAAAAAGTACATTTTGTTTAAAATGAATACACAGGAAACGATTAAGAGTTACACGCAGGGTGTCACGCACCGGTAGCTCGCTTTACATACAACCAAGGATACAGGTGGGACTTTTGGTGAAGACACTTTTTCTTGGATTATATATGTGCGAGTGAACCACGAGAACAATAGATAATACACCTGTTTTGGACGTTTCTCATACTTAAAAAACAAATTGTAGTTGATATAATTATGTATTAATACTTTTGCTTTCTTGTGGTGTACTTAAGATTTCCAGTCTAATTTGTACAGTTGCAGAAAAGTTAGCTCTTCACTTTGTTAATATTTTTATTAAGATGTTCAATTTAATTGAAATTTATCGGAAAACTATACCACACTATTGAAGACAATAAGTTTAACATTTTTAAGTAAACTAAGAATACTTTGATTTTTATTTAATTAACACTTAATAAGAATTAAAATTTTTCAATGATTTTACTATATACATACGTTGAGTTAAATACAATTTAATTTTAAATATTACCATTATATTTTATAAATAATCAATATTAAGTCCTGAAAAAAGGTTTAGGTAAACCAAATCAAATACATTTTCAGACAGATGTATGTATAATATTATACTAATAGCATGTAGCTCGATTACAACCTACATTATTGAACTCTACAACCCACTATTTACTATTTATAGTCGTATAACGGGTTATAAAAAGGATATCAAAACCAGTAGCTACATGCACTAAAGTATATTCATCCTACGAAAATGTAAAATACTTAAAAATTTGAATTACAATTACTTTCTTATAAGTTGTTGTTGTTTACAAAAACAATTAATATATTTTTAATCGCACCAACACATTTTACTATATGCTATACGTAATGTGTTTGTGAAAGATACTTTTATGAAAAGCAAAATAGAAGCACATATTCAAATATTCTCCATTTTACAAAATTACTATATTCATAACACTATTAGTCGTAATCTGTAAGATAGTGATTATTATAGGAGCATATTTTGTTTTTATAATTATGCTATAAAAATAGAAGTATATGTGAAACTATATTTAATTATTTTACTAGATTAAATTTATATAAACTAAACATAAAAGTATAAAGATAAATGGTTTTATATTCAACAAAGCTTTTTTTTTTGTATGTACAAGGAAAATGTTGCATAGTAAAAATACCATTTATTTCAGCTAATACTATAATGTTAAGGGTCTATGTTCAATTTTAATTTTAGGCAATAAAGAGTATTTTTGGGAAATTATTGAATCTTGATTGATTGATAGTGTTATACATACATACAACACATATTTTTAAAACAATTTTTAGTTTATAATGAATTTAAAATTTAAAATAAAAAATGTATTTAAATAATTTTAATTAATAACAAAAACAAAAAAAAAAAATGTTACTAAAAAGAGTGTGTAATAAATGAATGAAGATTATTTAAAACTGTTTAAATTATTATTTATTTTAATGGCTCATTAAATATGAACCATTTATAATTATAAATACTATATTTATTATATACACATAATATGGTGAAATAGAAGTGTTAGTAATTGTCACCAGACCTATACTTGTTTGTACTTAAGACGACCGCGACACTTAGGCACGCTCCAAAGTTATATAACGCGTCGATGTACATAGTCGCACGTGGGAAAGTAAAATCATCCCTCTCTGCCATAGATAACCACTTGATAGTGCACTGTTAGAAAATTACAACCTAATGTTTGAATATATAAATAAAAACCCATTAATTATTATAGCTAATAAACTACAGTGCGTAAAAATAGTAATGAGCGTGGGTTCTCATACATGGACGCGGTCTCGGTTTATGATCAATTCCCACGGAGCCCTTCGACTACACACTGTAGGTAAGAAGTATGGTCTATATTATATTTCCACGGAGGAACCCTTATGTTTTTCTACGAGAAAATTAATTTCTGCTTCCTTCGCACACCATTGTTAGCGTGCGCACACGCCGGAACATTAGTTATAAGTCAAAATTTTGGATTACATACCGAACAACAACTCTATATAGTAATCACCACTACACCTGTAATAGCTACATCATCTACGTATCCATTAGGAGATGTTCCTAAATTTTATGATTTCCACTCTTCTTTTTTTTTCATTTTTCAATACACAATCGTTAGCAACATAAACAGCCAATTGTCACGTCATCACACCCCAGGGGTTATACTACTAAATCGTCCCCCAATGAGCCGGAACCACCGAACCGTGTTTCCTACTTCCTGGTTTCTCGAAAAATAATTCATCGTGCAATGTCGTGTCAACCACAATGATTTTTTTTCTAATAAAAGTTTTAGGTAACTAGGTTACGAGTATTATTGAATTTATGAGAATTAAAATATTCAAATGAAGGATTCTTATTTTTTAAACAGTAAGCTTTTAAACCAAAACAAAAGTATACAATTTAAAAAATAAAACTGTAGTCTATGGTATAATAAAGATACTATACGCTATAATTTACTTATTTGTCAAATTACGAACATATGGTTAGCCTAATATGAATAAAATTAATAGTTTAATAGTTATTCTAGATTAATATATATAGTACAAAAGTGATGTACTTTCATATGTAAAGTTTTTAATGATTTTCAATGGATTTTTATGTAGTTATGTGTGAATATTTTGAAATTTTAACAAAACATCAATAGTTCAAAATTACATACGTTTTCGAAATAAATAACCGTTGGTATTTTTATGTTTATTGTGGGAAATATAGTGCAAGTATAAACAATTTTTTATCATTAAATATTGTTTTAATTGGTTTTTAATTCAAACAAAAATTTACAAAAAAAATTTGCAAGAACATAACTATACAACAATTATTATATGCAACACTATTATGTGTATGTGTATTAATCCACATCTGTTCAGATATTGTTTTAACAACATTAACACGTCATATGAGCCATATTATATTTGCTTTCATATGAATATGCGCACATACTTTTACAGTGTGTATTGAAAGTTTGGAACTCTTACAGAAAATATTTTATGATAAAGTGTACTCGTAAAACATACATCAATTAAAGAATTATTAAATTTAATTATTTTTTATTTTGTTACATTATCGTTTTATTTAATTTATACTACTTAATGATTTACTTTATATTTTAAAACTTTTAATGTTTTTAAAAAAGTGTTGTACATATAATAAAAAAAAGGTAATTTGTATTAATATGATGAGAATTATTCGCACAAATAAAAAATCACTACGATCAAAGCCATAATAACTGCAGTTTGTAATTTGGTATTTCATCACCATTCGTTCCAATTTAATATTTTCTTTTTTTTTTAAATACTTTCAAAAGTGGTATAAAAAATATTGGACATGATTTTGCATTAATGACCTATCCTAATTTTATTATTTTAGATATAGCTCTCCTATACACTTGGACATTAACCATTTAAAATCAATTGCAAAATTAATTATAATTTTTTTTCATTACTATATTTTTTCTATTGTCAAAACTCATCAAGATATGCGCCTAAAACTCCATTCAAGCATGTCCATTTGAATACGCAAGTGACTTAGGAATTATAAGAACGCTATGCATCAATCAAAATCCTACCTACTTCCACTGGACGCTTGCCCAGTATTCAATTTGCAATACAACACACGTATATGACGTTAACACACGAAGAGCTTAACATTTATTATTAAAAGTATGTATGAAATGTGCGTAAAATATTTTAATACTTTATACGAGTAAAATGAAGTTAGTTGTAAATTTACTTGACGCCACGCCTTCAACTCTTGCGGAATAGCTGGTTTTGTGTTATTATAATTTTTCTGACGTTGTAATCTCAGACTACATAAATACATGATTTTTTAAAATACATCAAAATGTATGAATTACAAATAGTAGCGAGTGAGCTCAAACATTATTTTCTGTAATTCGCCTCAAGGATCAAAATTGTTATATGGATTAGTAACTTAATTTAAACTGGTTATCAAAATTCCAAAAGAATTCAATGAAAGAAAACATTCACCAATTCATAATATACCTAATTTTTATAGTAATTGTACACCTAGGCTTAAAATTATGATTTTATCACTATAATAAACTATCTAAATACCACATGTAATCTAAATGAATTTTAATTTTATTTTTTATGAAGGATTCTTAAGAATATTTCAATATTACGTATACAGTTCTCATAATGAAAACTTAAAAATATTAAAGATTTACATTATAATAAGATAATAGGATATCATTAAATTACATATTACTAAAGTATAACATTTTTTATTTTTTACTTTAATGTAATGTTGAACAACTAAGTATTGTTTCTACATTGTTATCGGTAGCTAGATTCTTTTTCATAACAAACAACTACTATGTATATTTGTTAATATTTACCGCATTCATGTAAAAACTAATAATTTTTTGTGGAAGTTTTTTCTAACAAAAAATGTAAATGTTATTCATAAGCTGTACCAATCTATGTAATAATGATGTTTCACAATGATTAATAAACGCCTTTATTATATTGATATCCTTTACATTTTAAAAATAAAATCTAATTGTTATGACAAAAAAAAATCTAATACATATTTATAAATTAATTAATATTAATATTCATTATAAAAAAGTAATACAATACCTGTTATTTTAATAACATAGTTAAAATTATGTTCAGTTTAGATTAAGTATGCATTTAATATAATATTAGATTGAATTGCAGTAGCTTATATGGACCATGTAATAATTGAAAATATATTTTATACAGGCAAATTGTAAAATATATTGAGGATAAAATTACTTTCATGCTGCGAGTACCAATATAAACATAATATAGATAAGATAATTTGATAATTCAAAAAAAAAAAACAGAATGGTAAATTCTATAGATTGAATGTTTCGTTGCCTTTTTTTTTTTAAACATATTTCAATAGTGTAATAAGCTAAACTAATCTTTTAAACATCTATGTATTATTGAAGTCTATTATAGAATTACAAAAAAGAAAAAATAATTATTGTTTCAAATATTAATATTATTTCAAATAAATAATAATACAATGTCAAAAGAAAAACTCAAATGTGATACTTAGAGCGCAATTGACCGTCAAACACTTTTCTAATCCTACAATTATTTTCTTTAACGGTAAATCTACTCGTAACATAAAGATTATATCTGGTAATGAAACGCGCAATTTCAGGGAAGTACACCATGTGCAACTATTTTAATGACTATTGATTTTTGTTTGTGTGTGCAACCAGCCTCGTTTTCGTTATCAAAGTGAAATGAGTCTTGTTTCATTCAACTTTTTTTTCTCGATCTCATAGCAGATAAACCGGAATATACTATACGAGTATATACACACATAAGACATGTTATTCGACTTCCGGTAACTGTATTGTGTTTGTATAATGACCACATGAGAACTTCCTTCTATTCACAGATTTAGCAGTTAAATTTACTATTCCTACTAAACGTCTGTTCTGTGGTTACTTAAAAAAATACATTAATTATATAAATAATATATACATGTAGAATATTCCTGAATTTCTTTAAATATGGATGGTATAATAATAACTAGTAAACTATTTATCTGCGAATGTATTTTATTGCGATTATTGGCGAGTGAACATCTGGCCAACGAACAAATTCTATAAATGCACAACAGTAATAACTTTATAATTCTATACAAATTACATAAACGATAAATGGCACATATGTTTTACTTAGAATGAAGTACATATGCGTTTGTACACACATAGTATACTATAATGTGCGCATAAGAGTAAATAGTATACAGTTACTTATAGTTACTAAGTATAACTAGACATAGATAAGGAATAAAACCTCGGCCAAGAAGTAATATTAAGTCCTATTCTTGGCACAAGTTTTCAAGGTCTTTTTATATAACTTATACATTCTCATGACTCTTAAGCAATTTTTTTTTATTTTTTGGCAAACACTGCTTAAAAAAATATATGACATATAGTACATCAAATGAAATTCATTTTCAAACATTACAACGACATAGGTAAATATGATATACGTGTAACTAATTAATATACAATTAAACTAATTAATATACAATATTAATATACAATTTTGGTACAGCTTCTATATTTAACGACATTTTGAATTTGCTTATAGTATTATGACCCAAACGTATTTCATGATGTTTGTCTTCTTTAAACACCAATAGTAAAAATTACTTTAATCGAATAATATTCTACTACTTTTTAAATTAATTATGTTAAACTAGCTGATCCCGTGCACTTCGTTGCTCGTTAAATATATCAACTCTACATGACTCTAACTTTGTTCAATTCATTATTTAATATTCGGTGAATGATGTTCTAGATTTATCTTAAGTTTTCTTTCAGGAATAAAATTTCTGATTCACAGCACTATATATCAGGTAGGCAATCTACCTGCGGTAGATAGCGGACCTAGTGCTTTTGTACGTACCTTAGTGTATGATTTAAATCTAATAAAGTATCAAAGTTATACCAAGTTTGACATAATACGGTGGATTAATATAATCAATTAATACATAATCCTATCCTAACCTTAACGTACTAAAATCCGTAGTGTAGAATTGTATTGTTGACCATTTGCATTAGTATTTCGAACTATTTCTGTTGCTCCGAACGATGTCATTTGAAAACATGAATTGAATGTTCTAATTGACTTCAGGAACACGTTAGAATCTGGATCTGTACCGATAAGTAAACCGTTCAATGGTTCAGGTGGTGTTTCAATTTTAGGTAGTTGCATCTTTCCTGACGCGCAACACATCCCGACTGGCTCATTTTTGAATTTGAAAGCATGGTAGTGCGGGCATTCCTTGTCCATAGCACAAATTACTACTTTTGAATGAGCATAATATTTAATATCGGGCTCATACTGGAATTCTAGACGCAAGAATGAATCAGACATTTGTTCGATGTACCTGTTGGCGTTGTTGGTCATTTGCTCTGCGTGAGTCAACTACGAATCATTCGCACTATCGGATTGGCATTGTTCGTCTGTTCTTTGCGCTCTTCTATTTCTCATGTTTGTAGCTGCATTTGTTCTACGACAAAAATTGGCATTCTGGCGTCTTCTTGGAATTTTTAATGACACAAACAAATAGAAAATATTCAAAGTACTAATTTATGTTTTTTTTTTTGGTTACGTTGCAACGTCGGGCAATTCATTATATTAACCACTAATAAATAATTATTATTCTCAAATCTTATAACCCCCATAGCAACCATTTGTAAACAAAAACAAAAAGCACCTCCAGGGGGTGGAGTTAGGTCCATATATAAACCCTATAAACCCGCTTCACGACATTCTCTATCATTTAAAAAAAAAATCAAGACAATCGGCCCAGGCGTTCTCAACTGATGCAATTTCGAATTTTTTGTCTCCATTTTTATATATATATAAATTTAATATACATCTAAACTGTGCTATGGAAAAAAAAAATAGAAAATAATCCATTTAGTACAATAAATCAATATAGCAATACGTTTTATAAAGACGTTAATGAAGACACAAATCTAATTTCCATACATAGTTACCACGATTACTCCTACATATTATCCATCTGCATTAAAGTTCGATTTTACAATTAAATTAAATATTATTTAAGAAAAATTTTAAGAAAATGATTTTTATTCTTTTTAATTATTCATGAATTCTTACCTGTACAGCACTATTAAGAAAACAATTGTTTTGTCCCGGCCCATTGAGCAAGCCTTTAGTGTAAGCCATTGAATCTCTGGAAGGTGGCATTTTCTTCAGTATTTTCCAATTTCCTATAAACATAAAAAAATATAATTTCAATATTAGAAAACTAAAATTTACAGCATCACCAAAAAAATACGTGGATTATTTACTGGTTACTATCAGAATATAAGTGAATACAATAACTAAATATTTATAATACAACATATTCATTGCTTATTGTCGAATACGAATTTATTTACGTTCGTATGAGTGTCATTATTCATTGCCCATCTCGGAATATTACAACTGGTACAATATATATAGCGAACACTAATACCATAAGCGCAAGCGCGAATATAAAATAAAAAGTTATGATTATTTCATTACTATGAGTAAAATATAAAAAATAACAATTTGGAGCTAGTTTTTAATAGGGAAAATACTACAAAAAACCTATTGTGATTATAATATGCGACGTATATTTTGTTTAAATTGTGTGTAGAATAACTAATACACAGTGCATTATTATTTCCCTCTTAAGACAATACAAAAAGATACAATATACGAGTATACCACTCATTCATTTTCATGGTGATATTGTAGCTTATTTAAAAAACATGATTTTTTTATGCTTATGTTATCGGGACTAGAGTTTATTTTAAAGACACTATACCGGACTAGTATGGACTACTGATGACGGTTGATGCTTGAAAACACGGGACACGTCTTGGTCATGGAAATTAAACGACCAATACCACCAGAAGTATGACAGTATTTTAACTGCTTTTTTCTGTATTTTAGGCTTTACGCGTACATTTAAACGGAAATTCTTACTAAACAATCAATTTCGACTATTAGTTATACA